>JAPDSC010001247.1:90279-104745 GCA_026290005.1 Latrodectus geometricus
ATGCAGTTAATGAAGCTATTAATTAATTTCCATAATTAAAAAATAACGAACTTCTTAAAATGAAATTCTGAATTTCAAATTAACTCTTTCATGGAAATATTTCTCAGTAACACGTAAAATGTTAATTCATTCTTTCCTTAAAAATTCTTTACCGATAAATGCCGAAGAAAGTAAAAAAAGAAACTCAAAATGGTGCACTATTCTTAGATTTAACATTTTTGAAATGAAATGATGGCTAAAGCTTAATTAAAGTTCAGAACATGCTAGAAAACTATTAAATAAATTGAAATAGATTTTCGTGCATGTTTGGAGAGTATTTAAATAAGTTGTTTTACGTATATAATTTTCTTTCAGAAATCAGAAACAGTCCTTAGCAATGGTTCAGTGAAATTCTGTATTTTGCATGATAAAATTTACTCTATTCAAGCGATTGACGACGTTAATGCTGTTAAACAACATTTAGAGCTACCTTTTTGAAAAAATAATTAAAAATTAAATTGGAAACTTATTTGTTTCTAATCTACTGAGCTGAATTATGTGTGTAGAAGGTATTATCTTAAGAATTATTATAAACTAACTGTACTTTAGTTTTGCTTCATTTTATAATGACAAACGTAAACTTTTGAGGTGAAAAAAATCTCATTTTAATAGGATTTATGGGCCACTAGTTCAAACTATTTGCTAAGTACATAGATTGTTTATTGTACTTTTGACTTACTTGGTTTTTCAGTGCACAATTACAAATTAATAATTTTAATTGTATGGATTTAATTAAAATAATATAGATGTGACCCTATCATGGATATTTAAACACTTCGTAACAGCTATTATTCATCCGCTCGTTACAGCAAATGAAGGTCTTATATGTCTTACTCTAAATTTTTACCGACATAAAATTTCCGAAAAAAAAAAAAAGAAAAAAACACAAAAAAAAAAACAATAAAGTTAAAAAATATTGTTTTATGAATAAGATTTAAGAAACATTAGCTTGCTTTTAAATAACAGATATTTCTATTATTTTAATTCAATTGAAAATAGGTTATCTATAATTTGTAAAACATGTCGTCGAAAAATTAATGATGGTAAATACTAGTACCTTAAAGCTATTTGTATTGAATAAGTTTGTTTTTAATACCTATGTTTTCGAATTGTACAAAATATCTATCACCAATTAGAAATGTAAATCAATAACTAAAATGTGGTAAACATCAGGTTGACAATGACTGATTTATATTATGGTTTTTTAAGTGAAAGTTAAGCACCATATTCTTGTGAATGTACATGATAAATCAATAACACATTTAAATCTAAATGAAAAGTTCATAATATCATGTATTTACAAATTTAACTGTACTTAATGAAATAAAAAATTCATTAAAAATTTTTTGAAATATTGCCAAATGTCAAAATTTCTAATAGATTTAAAAAGTTTTAAGGATAAAATCCGTAATTATTGATGTAATCTTCATTTATTTTTATGAACAACAAATCAAAGATCTTACCTTGAGTGTAAATTTCTGAAAATGCTTCACTGCTAACTTTTTCTTTTGTAATAATTTCTAACTTCACATAAAAATTCCTTGTCTTATAATTTACATTAATTCATATCAAAATATATAAGAACAAACATATTTACAAGTGAATATAAGGCTTAATTTTTCTCTAAAGAAAACGTACATTCATGTTTTTCAAAATGAATTCATAATTTCATTGTGAGGAAATTAGTTTTCTGCGAATGACTATAGAAATTAAAATGGTTTGTTATAAATGTCAAACTTTCTAAAAAATCCAATATTTGACTTAGATTTAAGAAAGATAAAAATTACTTGTTAACTCTCATGTTACCCTTAAAAAAGATATTTTGGAGAGTTAGGATTAAAGTTTTTATCCTCTTCTAATATTAATTAAATTTAAACTCGGAATGCTTATTTCCTGTTTTATCTTCTCTATGATGGAATGTTATTTTGTATAAAAGAACAAGTTCTATATATTTTAAAAATAATATTTAAAATGTCCTTTAGAAGAGATTTATCTACTAATAAAAATATGAAGGTAAAATAAATTAATATTTTATAGTTAGTAACAGCAAATATTTCAAGTCTATAAAATGTATCGAATTATCTTTTCAGACATAGCGAATAACTTGAGAAAGAACCATATACTTTTGCAATGAAAATTGAAAATTTTGATACTGTAAATAAAATATTTGAATATAAATGGAAATATATTATATACATTAAAAATTATTCTTTTGCGCAGAATTGTATAAAAATTTCAGTAGTCTGGAATACAATGCATTGAATATTTTTGATAAAATTTTATGATAGTTTATATTATATTGCTGAGAATATTTTGTAAAATATTTTCAAAAAGACTTCTTATAGATTTATAACTCATCTTTATGTGTTATAAATATTGGTAATTAGGGAAATTCAGAACACTAATTTGAAGACAACGTATATTCAAAGACGAGAAATTTTGTTACTAGATACAAAAAACCTACACAGACATTTCCAATTTAAATAATACAAGTTTTTTCAAATGCTTGCTACGAGTCTAAATGCTAAACGGTAATTGTCAAAATTGAGGCATTTTCCAGAAACTTTTACTTAAAAAGGACAGTGATCTTCAGCTTAATGGAATATTATGATAGAAATATAGAAAAAAAAATTGCTGAAAAATGCTTAATAATTATAATATTTCATTAAAAATAAATACAAACTTGAATAAAACTAATTATATCCTCAATAAATAAAGAAAATATAATTTTTTCAAAAATTTTATGTTTATGCACGTTTGTTACTTCAATATTGTTTCACTTAATAAAATAGAATTCATTCATGTTAAAAGCGCAAATAAATAATTTTGTGTTGCATTTTAAAATCTTCAAGTCGTTTTGAGGGTAATATTCCTTACTTCTCCTACGCCTTATTATCTCTCAAACAATTTCTGCAAACTATTTTAACAGAAATCAAGCTTTACATTTAAAAAATATTACAATTGTTAAAAGTTTAGTATTTTGTTTTAATTAAATGTGATAACTCTTCAGAAACATTGATTTTTAGCAATGATTCCCGACGTCTTGATGTTTGATGATTATAATAATTAATTGTAGAGTTACAAAAACTTAAAAATATCAACTCAACTTATAATTTTAATCTTTTAGTTCCTAAAATTGATGTATTAGCTCAGAAAAGTTTACTGAAATATTCTACGATTTTCTTCTGAATCACAGAATTCAGATTTTTTTTAGAAAGTTTGACTCATTTTAAAACTGAAATCTGTTTTTTAAATGGCTAATCAATATTTTAATCATAGGGTTTCCCAAACGTACTGAAAGAAAAAGTATTCCACAATGTATCTTTACTTTTTTTGTGCTAATATTCTCTAGAGAATCCAATCATAGGAATACGTATGTTTTATTATTTTTATTATGTCCAGGAAAAAGCACAAAATGTCTTTTCTTTCGACAACGATTTTTTCCCTTTATGAAGACTTGGTAATTTGTTGCATAATTTTGCAGTTGATGTTCGCCTTTTTAATGTTCCAAGTGGTAATTCAAAATTATTTCTTCCCTTTTCTATTTTTAGAAGTTTTGAACACTTTCTTTTGGAACTGTACTTAGTTTTATTTTTGTGTGAGATTTCTTTTCAGAGGGAGGAAAAGATTATTCATCAAACCCAAGGAAGTACAATATTGATCAACAAGTCAATCCATTCAAGAAAGTTTTAAATTGTTTGATTAAAAAATATCGAATGGTTCAATTTCCTTCTCTCTTCTGTCAGTCCACTCTTTAACTTAACACAAAATGAGGAAATTTAACTTTTCAAGTTTAAATGATGTCAATCAAGTTGTATTTTCTCGTGTTTTTTGTAGTTGCCAGACTTAGAGATACTTATTAAATTAATTTCAAGAATTTAAATTAAATTGTTAAATTATTTGATGTAATAAGAAAAAAATTTCTTAAAATTAATAAGTTTTTGAATTAATGAATATTATAATATATTCACCGCATACACATTCAATTAGGTAAATTCTCTTAAGAATGTATTTTCAATTTTCTTAAAAATGTATGCAACTTAATATTTAAAATGTTTTATCTATATTTTTTGAGCATCTAATTACACTTATTCAGGAACCTCATTGTTAAATAAATTTATTTAGATTTAGAATTATAAAATAATCTAAGAAATTCTGGTCTTTTTTTTTTTGACAGAGCGTACATAAATTCGAAAACAAAAAACTTGATTTACTTAAAAAAGTGAAATTCTGATTTTGTTTTCTGTAAAATACCTCTTCTAAAATGCTTAAATAACTATTAAACATTTAATAGAAAGCAATTAATGAAAAAGAATTTTAAAAAAAATAGCAAATGTGTTTAAAATTTCTATAAAAAAAAGAATTATTGTAAAGAACCTTACATTGCATATTTTCTGGAAAAGCTTGAAATCAGTCTAGATTAAACAAAGATTTTTCATTTTATAAATAAGATTAATGAAATAAATAATTAAAATCTTATGATGTATTAGGATGACATTAGAAAGAAGTTGTTATTTACTATGCCAGTATAGTTAATCTGATGAAAAATTTTTTATCAATCAATATTTAATAAATTTCTAATTTACATAATATATATAATTAATACAAATTATATATATTATGTAAATTACATAATATATATAATTTGCGCTTTGAAAATATATAATTTCATTTTGATATAAATTCTTAATATAGGGTTTAATATTTCTGATTTAAGCTTTTCTCACTATAGGAAAATATAATTCTCTAAATACATAATTCTCATATAGTTATCTAAATATTAGCAAATTAAATTTCTTTATATTCATAGAAATTAAACTTCTAAACCTTTCTTGTTAAATATTAGCAAAACTATCTGCTTATGTGAATCATGAGAAAATATTTTTGAAAAATTAAATAGAATTTTTGTGAAAATTATAAAATGAGATCAAAACGCTTAGAAAAACAGTTCAAGAATAAAACATTAATCATCAATAAAGTCTATCGTTTATGATTAAAAGTCTTTGAAATAAAGCATGGTGTTTGTTGTTGATGACAATAAATTGTTTATTACCATTTATGGAAGTTTATTTGAGCTGTATATATTTCCATTGAATATTGCACATTAAAAATATATTTCAGGGGAACCTAAACACAACGTGATAAACTTTACTGAAAAATGCAAATTCATTGTCAGTTATTTTCATGAAATTGTAATTTTAATGGGCAGTTATATAAACACAAAAAATATATTTCTAAATTTAAATGGACTCGACTCAAGGAATAAAACTTTAAACTTATATTCAAATATAGTAGAAGCTAAACAATAACCAAAAGAAAAATCTGTATGAATTTTCTAAAGTATCATTACATGCTTCTGAAATGTGTGATTTAATGTAAATGTAAATAATGTGCAAATACGTGTCAAAAATGCTTTGGATTTTTTTCTTTTGTTATTATTTTCCTTAATGAATGTAGAAAATTTTAATGGAAAATGCATGCTATTTTGGTCACTTAAGCCACAAATATAGAGAGAATTAAAATAATACTAACTACATATGGACATAACGTATGTGGTCAGTACTATATTTTATAAACAACTAATTATATAACATGTACCTTCTAATAAGGAACATCGATTTTACTACGTTTTAAAGCACTTGTCTTCATTAAAGACAAAAATAGATCCTTTAGGAAATTGCCAGACCATGTAATCATCCTGAAAACGGACAATTGTGACTTTTAAAGTTAGCAATTTCTCAGGCTTCCATTAGCAAAATGACACCTTTATCTCAAAAGCAATAAGGAAGATAAGTATAAAGAGTATTAAAATCAAAATTTTCCTTTAGTGGTGCCAAGTCCTTTTCTGGTTTAAAATAAAATTCGTTCACACATTTTCCTTAAATAGAAATCTTTATTTTCCGCTTTTTACTTCAATTGTTCTCTTTTTCTTATAATCCCTTAATGTTTAAGAAAATATCCAGACAAATAGTTATCTTCTTTACTTCTCTTTTATGTATGTGTGATTCATCATTTCTTAAATTATATACAATTTGTAGCTTTTATAACTATAAAATACTTTCTCCTCTTTAACGTATATTTTATCTTCCGTTTCTTGATACGAGATAAATTTTTCTTTAAATGCTTTATTCATTTGTCCTTTCTAAATGTTGAACGGAAAAAAAGAATTTTCTCGAGGAATCCTGTTAAGAAAATGCAATGATTTTCAATGTTTTATGCTCTACTTAATGACTTTGGAATCTTTAAATAAGGGAAGAAGAATGATTATTCTTAAATAGATGCATTATTTTCAAATAACAACAGAAATTCAAATTGAAATGGTACAATCACTCTTTCACATTTCTTTTTTATTTTAATCCATTTCAAATGGAATTTGTTTTGGATGATTAAAATAAGAAGCAAATTTTAATTCAATGTGACTCAAAGATTAATTTTGAAAGTAGAATGAAGAATTTTAGATTTTGCAAAGGCTCAATATATTTAAACTGGAATACAGAATTTATATCTTTCAACGCAGCACTTAACTAAATTAAGTTATAAGTTATGGGAAGAGGAAAGTATGATATGTTAATTTTAATGTTTTATATTTGGGAATAAAAATAAAACAAATACAAGACGATTGAAAAATATTTTATATGTTTTATTATTAAGTTTGCTATTGCCGATTGTGTTGTACAATTAATTCTTGCATAGATCTATAGAACATAATCTTACAGTGTTGGTTTCTTAGAAAATATTTGAAAACTATAATTTAGCTACATTTAATTTTAAACTCAAATTATTTGAATTTAAAATTGAATGTAGCTAAATTATAGATAAAAACTAAAATTATTCATGCAAATCAGTTTGATATTATTTTATATCATAATGCATAAAAGGTACTAATATATGGAATAAAATGTACATATATTGCATAAAAAAACAACATATAGCTTTTCCTTCCGACATAGATTGTTGCAATATTATTTTCTTGAAGCTATATTAAAATCTTAGAGACAATCATAAAATATTGGACAATTTTTTACTTTTATTAATTTTACTTGGCTCACATTTACTAGACGGTCATTCTTGGCATGATTTTCCAAAGTTGGCGATAAATAACATTTCCTGTCAACCAAACCAATTCTGACCAATTACAGATGAGGGATTCCGACCAAAGAAAAATGGGGGATTCTGATATAATGGGAACCGAGCAATGAAAAATGGAATATTCTGTTTATTTTCAAACCTCGTTTGTCCAGATTGACGAAGTTAGCGAGATGTTTATCGATTTTTTGAAAAGGTTGCCAAGAGCGTGCTTTACAAAAGTTCTTTTACTTTTCTATCAATAAGTTACGTTAAACATTCATATTGTAATGAAACTAATAATATAACTTATGTTTTTAGCCTAAGAAGAAGCTCTTGTTATTTGATTTAACATTTAAATGACAAGTCAATAAATTATTCGTATATTTCGATTTATAAAAAATTTCTGATGTCAATTTTGCTTCATACATCCATTATATTTTGATTTTTTAGTTAAAACATTATTTTAAAATATGAGATGCATTAAATCTTGATTATTTTTAGACTGGAATTATTTTTTAAAAATGCTGTTCCAGAAATGCACTGAAAAGTATAATCCTTATTATGCTTTTATATTAAATTGCATTCCTAAATTAGTTTTAAGTATATTTTTAACGGTTAATTCTTATAACTGTTTTTGTTAAAAGCAGATGAATGTGCATATTATAATTTTATAAATCATAACTATGCAGTTACAGTTAAGTTGATAACAATTTAGTAATGTGAACAATATCTAAGTTATTTATGAATAAAATTTTGGTTAATTCCCAGTGAACGGTACGCTCCTTGTACGGTACGCATATATAAAACGGTACGCATATATACAATTATTTATTAATTGTATATAATATTATATAAAATTATATTATTTGTATAAAATAATATAATTTTATATTATATAATTATATTAATTGTATAAAAATAGCGTACCGTACACTGGGATACAGCCAAAATTTTGTCCATACATTAAAATAAATGACTTATTAGATTTTACAAATTTTAGTAATGCACACATTCAAATTCATAGACATAAAGACATAGCAATGGAAAAGGTAAGAAATTGCAAATTTGAATATTAGCAACCAATGAATATCTGTCACATCCCCTTTTAGATTGGAGCTATTTATGGATATCCCACATTTTTATGTCATTTAAAAATTGAATTATATTCATTTAAAAATTTCAGGAATAGGTACAAAGAAGCATGCGGTGTAAGAACATTTTGTTTTAGAAATTATTTACTTAATATATTCCTAAAATTTCCTCTCCTTCAAAAATGGAAATGACTTTTATCTTCAATCTATTTCTTATATTGAAAAGTTTGAATATGAATTAAAGATTTCTTTGGACCAAGATTCTATAAAATGTTTTCTTACAAAATTCTACGAATTCATGATGAAGCAAATGATAATTTATATATAGTGTGAATGAAGTTTTAAATAAAAAGTGTTGTGTTACACTAAAAATATGCTCATTAAGTTTTTGAAATGGTTTAAAAACACTAAAAAGCATGAAAGAAATGCTTTTAACCACCAATACTAACTTAAAAAGCTTTATTAGTAAAGAAAAAAAAGGTAAATATTTTATAATAACTGAAGACTATTCCGCATCTGGAAACCAAATATTTCAATTTGATTAAATTTCTTAGATCATGAAATGATGAATACCATTGTTGCGATTGTTGTAGTTACCATTGTTGTTGAATACTATTGTTGTAATTACCATTATTGTTGAATACCATTGGTGAATAACATTGTTAGTAAATACCATGTAAAGAGCAGATAAAAACAATTTAAAAAAGTTAAATAGTAAATAAAATTTAGTAAATAACGAGTTTAATTCTAAAAAAAAACGTTAATTCCAAATTTAATATAAATCTATTATTTTAATTTATCAAAAGACAATAAATGTGTTGAAACATATTAGAACAAAATGTGTTTTTTTAGGATTCACTTTACTTACTAGCTAATATTTGTCAAGGGAAGAAATATATGTGAGTTGATATTTAAGTTGTGCTCAACTATTAGAAAAAATGGAAAAGCTTTTAGTAAATATACTATCTCTAAAATTTCGATCTTCCGTAGACTAGATAAACCTTCCTCTGTTTGCCGATGGTCTTCCACGAAGGGAGCAATTTATTTCGTCTGGAGCACAGATTAGCCAGAGGGAATTTGTACCCTAATAATCCGGACTGTTAGGCTTTGTTTCCAGAGTCTAAAACAGAAGTCTGACAAGATCGCTTTGAAGCACGGACGAGACGTCTGGATTTCGACCACACAAACGAAGTGATTTGTTGACTTTTTGTATTATTAGGGAGAAATATCGTAGTTTTGTAATTTTTGGTTCGACTGAATAAACTTTGTGAGAAAACAGATTATAGATGTTACAATAATGAGATTTTTCCTTGTTAATGGTGGTTGAAACCACTTAGTTGACAAATTAATTAACCTGTTGCCAAAATATTTGTTACAAAATTTCCAAGCCAGATTTACCAAAAATTTAATGCAAAAAAATTGGATTAAATTTTTTCTCATGAGAATCTCATAAAAATATTAGTGGAAACTGTGTATAAATTTATTTAGAAATATTTAAATGTAAATTCAAAATTCTACTGAAAAATATTGAATAATAAAATCTACTATAAAAGTTAGGGAATTCCGATAAGTAAAGTTAGCTGAAAGCATCCAGGATAGAGTATTGTGACATAATAAAAGTTCAGATCGTAAAAAAGATGAATGATTTCTTTATGCCGGGATTATAGAAGTGTATAATGGAAGTATTTGCTGTTATATCAAGATTATCAGTTAAATATGAAAATAATACTGATTAAAGTATTAAAATATAATATTTAAAGTTGCTTATAGTATGTGATTATGTTAGGTATTACATAATAATTAAAACGTTGTATTCTTCTCTAAAATATATTATAGAAATTTATTAAAAAGAAAACCAATTAAATACAATTGTACTATTCCGAGAGTAATAGTTTAATGAAACCGGTGAAAATGCGCTTTAGGTCCCCTACTCTGCCAACTTGGCGAAAGTGTGCTGTGGGTCCCGTACTTGGCGGGTTTTCAAAAACGCTGTTGCCATGGCGATAATGGAATACGATTTTTAACGGTTTAAAACTAATTAGCAACCAATGAAAATGACCGATGAAAATACTAAAAGAAAAAACCAAAAGAAAAAACCAATTATTGAGCATGCGCGAAAAAGCGCAAATTATTTCCTATGGAGGTTGCCATAAAGAGCTCATTAGGTATAAAAACGTCCGGTTTACCACCCTTGGTGCATTTATCGCCAAGTTGGCAGAGTAGGGGACCTAAAGCGCAGATTAACAATGAAACCACATTATACGGTATCAATAAACATTTATATCTATTCCTTGTTAAAATTTAATATACCAATATGACTTTATACAAATATTAAAATTATTAATTTTTTTAACTATTAAATGCATTATAGCAATAAAATAAACAAATCATAAGGTTTGTGTATGACTGGGAAATCGATTAAAGATTTATAAATTTATAGAATTTTATAATTTTGCCTTAATGAAAAAAAAAACATAATAGATAGAAGAAAGAATTACAAGTTACTGATCCATTGACATTCTAGTACTGTTACATAGACAGAAATATATCGATACATTTATATGAATTTAAACATATAATACTTTTAGTTTATGTGTGAACGAATATAAATATTCGTTCGCAAATATATTAAGTTATTGGTAAGATATATAATTCATACAACTTATTTTTTGAGTGACAGTGATTTAAATCTGTGTATTTATACGTAACATTATAAATACATTGACCCAAACAAATGAAATGTTTTCTTGTAAACAGTTTTGTGAGTTTGAACATACACGAAAAGTTGGGTACTTGAAAAATGCATTCTTTTTTCAATATGATGTTAGAAAGTTACAGTTAATTAACTTACTAAATTTGATATGAGATAGTCCATTTCTTTAAGAAAGAATGGTAATGGATCTTTTTCTTAGATATCTGACGCATGTTATTAAGATTTCCACTTTCCAGTACTACAAGGAGTAAAAGTGATGATACATTGTATAGTGAGATACCCAATGGGTGTGCCATAGTTCTCTCGGAAGTGTGTGGGGTTTCGTAATTTAAAAGCTGGGACCATGAAGAAGAGCCCAAACTTGACCTGAAACTCCTAGAGGTATCATGATAACCGATAATTATTATACTTATATTATTTACTTAGGGGTTTTATATCAGATCAAGATAGGAAAACGATAATCAAATTAATATGTATCATATTTATCATATTTTGTATCCTGTATATATTGTATTAATACCTCACAAACATTTCACATATCCATTGTGATTTTTAAATTTTTTTTGTGAGAAATATATTACAAAACACATCATATGTATTTTCTTATTGTAGATAGACATTATTGGTATCGACAAGCAAAAGCTCAATTGTTGAAAAATATGAGAGACCAGGACAGTTCTGCTATTGCCAAAAACATTATTCTCTTTATTGGTGACGGAATGGGACTCTCAACTGTTACAACAGCTAGAATTCTACGGGGTCAAACTAAAGGTCAGAAAGGTGAAGACTACGAATTGGCTTTTGATAAGTTTGAACATGTTGCTCTTGCAAAGGTAATCGACATCGTTCATGTATAATATGCAATTTTTCAATTATATATATTTTATTTATATTATTTAGATTTCAATTATATTATGCTATTTTGATTAATTAGATCAAAATTATCTGAGCAATAAACTGTTTTTATCTAATTATTTTATTAAATAATTATTATCTGCATTTAATTTCAACGAGCTACAATTCTACTGAATTAAACTAAAGGTCAGAAAGGTAAAGATTATGAATTGACTTTTATTAAGTCTGGATATGTTTTTCTTGCAAAGGTAATAGACTACTTTCATGCATTTTCTATTAGAATATCAATTATAACATGCTATTTTAATTAATTAGATCAAAATTATCTAAACAATAAAATATTTTCCTAAAACATATATGTATACTGAATGATGTTTGAGACAAGGCATTTAGTGTTTCAAAACACCAAGTAAAGAATATAGCCTTGAAAACTGCTATAAAACATATAATTTATTTGAAAATAATATCTTTTTGAAAAAATTCGTATTTGTTTAGGAAAAATAGCATGTGTTTTGATAAAAGTAGATACATTGCAAATTTATAATTTAGATATGATTAGAAGCCTGCATAACTATTATAAATGTTGGGAGCAATAACATTCAAATTAAATAATCTTAATAAAAATGTTCTCAAATTTTCATATTCATATTAAACTAACTATACAAGTTTCTTGGGATTTTCTTCATAACAGAATCTCGTCTCATTAAGAAATCTCAGATTAAACCCTAGACGGAGCATCATTTATGTATTAAAATCTGTTCCATCTAGTATTTATTGCGAGAATTTTATAGTTTCCAAACACAAAATGTTGAAAGCATTCTTTCTGTGAGTGCTTAGTAGTTGATTTTGGGTTTTCTTAAATTCTCTAATCTAAAAATGTGTCTCAAGCAATGTTGTTTAAAATATATATTATTTTAACTTTAATAAATATCAACATTACAGTTACAACAATATTTTAATATTATTTATCATTTATTATATTTTCCGAATAGTGAATATTATGCGATAATCACCCACCCACACATCTATAATTATTAAAGCTCATTTTTAGAAATAGATTAGACATAAATTAATAAAAATGATTTTATTCTGTAATTACCACGATTATGAAATATTAGTGTATTTCAATATTAATTTACTTTTCCGAAGTATAATTATATTATATAAAATTGAATCAAAACAAAATAATGCACTAAAATTTATGTGTACGTTAAAATACTACAGATAATTGTTTGCACATATTATCAATTAAATCAACTATAAATATAACATATATAACCATTATTTCTCATAAAAGCAAATTTTCTATTGAACTTTCTTTTTTTTGCCTCAGACGATATTTTTACATAAACGTGCAAATATGAATTTTATAATTTAGATGGATCAGCATGTTTAATGAGAAATATAATAGTCTTAATTAATTTATGTAAAAAGAATTAACTTCGTGAATATATTTTACAATTTTACATCTTAAAGGCTTTATTTTTTAACATATGCAGGTAAACATTGATTGTGATATTTAAATATGTATCTGTTATATTCAATGTTTTAAGAAATAAACTAACACTTAATAATGGTTATAAATATTTAAACATATATGCGTTGTTGTCTGATCAAAAGCACTGTTGTCTATGTAATGCTTTCTCATTAATCTATTAGCTGGAAATAGTTAAATCCCTATTAATTAAGCTTTCAGGTTGGACCATTGTCCCTTTGAAATTATAATTACTAATGTACTGACCAATCAGAGCTTGCGCTTACCATAACCATATAGATATAGCATGCTCAATCATGGTTTATATTTGAGACTTGTTTCTAATTCATGATTACAGACTAATAACTGACGGTGGTTTGGCAAAATTATAAGATCAGTAATAGATTTTGTAGTTTTCGTTACAAATAAAATAATTTTTAAAATGAAGTAATATCAATACAAATATGATGTGCGTTATATTATTAGGTATTAGAGATAATTAAATGTACAATAAATTTATTTAATAATTACAAGTTTTTTACCTTTACATATTTGTTCAGAAATTATACGATTATTATTAAAAATAAAAATATGAAAAAAAAAATGTTTTATGTACCTTTTTTTGAATTACTTCAGGTTCACAACTTTTCATTGGATTGATCAGGGTTTTGAGTAAAATATTTATCAGAATTTTTAAGGAATGTTTCCATCCTATGACAGGTATTTTAAGTTTGCATATGGAATCATGTTGATGGTTAGTTTCATACATTTAATATCAACAATGGATCCTGATTTTTTCACATATTTGACGCCAAACTAAATTACATGAAAAAGAGTAAAGAAATTACAAGTGTTTCATGTAATTAAGGTATACAACATGGCTTTGCCCGTTCATAATCTTGATTCTAACTTTTGAAACTAATTTGCTGTTGATTTAATCACATGGTAGGCACTCTTCTTTACTGTCTGAAACTCTACACGCATCATAGAGATGCCATTCACCTGTCTGTCAAAGGAATACTGAGCTTCCATTAATTAATCATATCAGCAATAAAAGAAGCCGTGATTAATCCAAATTAAATTATTTAATAGGAAAAATGATTCCCCAATTGACATACCAAAATATTTTCATTTCAGAATTTTAGTTCATATAAATGGAGAATAAAAATATCATTGAAACTATAGAACTATTTTAAGAATGAGACTTTAGTTCGTAAAATTATGAG
>JAPDSC010001250.1:0-10933 GCA_026290005.1 Latrodectus geometricus
CAAGTGATATAAATTGCTGTTTTATTTTGTGGATAAGAAATTCATCACAGTTTAATAATGTACCATTCGATTTCCTTAAAATTCCCTTAAGGGTCATCAAAATTTCTTTTCTTCCATTAAGAAAGTATATAAATTTTACGCAGGTACTACTCTATTGGAAGTATAAAAATAAGTACCAATACTATTTTTAGTAAGTATTAATAATTAAGTAGCAGTATTTACAGAAAGAATTTTTATAATTATTTAACAAGTTGACACATGTTTCAGCTAAAAAAATTAACTGGGGACTTTTTTTTTGTAAGACATTGATCAACTTTTAACTTTCGAAGTAAGAATTATAGAATGTTCGTTTAAAAAATCCCCTTTTAATCTGATTTCTATTGAAAAACACAAGCCTTTCTCCGTTCTTTTCAACTTTTCTTAACATATTGTAAGTGAAAAAGGCGTTTTATCTTTTTCTTTGCTTTTTCGCTACTTTCATTGTCGTTTGCTGCAATAAGATCCTTTGACATCTTCGTCTTTGTCTATTAATTCCATATTTTCATTTTTTGCATATGAAAATCTTTTGCCACAAGTTATGTTTGTAAGTTATACAATTCATCTGACTTAATTTTCAATCCACGAAAATCCTTCCGAATTTTTGATAACATCTTTTCAGATTTTAGTTGCAAGCAAGTATCCAATGCTTGGGAATTCGATATTTTTCATCTGATCTTAATCATTTGTAGTAAATTTTAAATAAAATTTTTAAAAAATTTAATTTTTAGGAAAAGTAACATAACCAATTATAAAATGTCATTTATATAAATCTATTAGTATGCCAGAAATGACTGTCAAAGTAGTGTACCATCAAAGGTTGTTGTTGCATGCCTGACCATACCTTTTCTGGGGAGGACATGTGCTGTACAATAGTTAGAATATGGCACATTTAAAGAGCTTCATATCTATCTATACCTTAGAAATACACGTATTCTGTTTGAGTGGGAAAAAATTTACTGTGACTCGTGATTTTTACAAAATTAGATTTCAAAAATGAATAAAACATTTTGTAAAAATAAATATGTTAATACAAGCTCATTTAATTCTAATAATTATTAGTTTAAATGTTTTAAAATAAATATATTTTAATAAATACCTAAACTTTGTATTTATGTTTGTGCATATGTATATTTACATATAATTATTAATTAATAAGATTTTTTCTTAATATATCTACAATCAAGTAAAAATTATTTTCCTTAATTTATAATATTCGTTTTATTTATATGTTTAATTTTATAATTTTTATAGGTCTGCAGATTCATCCTTGTTTCCTAGAGGCACCTATGGCTTCAACAAATTTTCCCGTTCCACCAGTTGTCCGAATCTCACTTTCACTGACAAACCAATACCACCTCTTAAATCCAGATCTCCAATCAAACCCAAATCTTATTTTATACAGCGCTCATCAGGACATCTATCAGAACATAGTTCTGATTCAATAGCAAATAGCTATCATCGAACTTATGAAAACTACCGTTCAAACTCTCCGTCATTAGGAGGTGCCAAGAAAAGAAAATCATTTGTTCCTGTTTATGGAGAACGATCCCTCTCACCGAAAAAAAGCTATGATAATAGGACCTTTTCACCTACAAGAATTCATGACGATCGAACCTCTTCACCTAAAAGAATTACTGATGATCGGACATCTTCACCTAACAGAGTTTATGATAATCGTACATACTCATTGCCTATGGACTATGGAAGGAGGCCACCTTCACCTAAAAGAAGGATCAGATCTCCTGAGCATACACCTGAAGAATATTATCCACATTCAGAGGTTCTACTGCGACGGCAACTTCAACAACAAACCTCACCAGCTTATTTGGTACACGTTTATGATTATTACCAACAGCTTGTACAAAGATTGCGTGAACAGACATCCCCAGGGGTACGTTTGCCACCACCTATGTCACCAAACTCAATTGATGAAGACATGACGCCAGATTCCCAAAGGAAAAGGCCATGTCGCGCATTGACTGGCAAGCACGTTCGACAAGGGACAGGAGCCAGCCTATCTACTCTATTAACACTCCGCCAGAAAATCCAAGAAAGACAGAAAGCAAAAGAACATGATTCCATCAATGGCTTCATTTTCTGGTTTTTATTTTTTTTAGTACCCGCATTTTTATTTCCAGAATTATTGAAGCCAGTTATGAAAAGTGTCCTCAACAAAATACATAATTGTTGACACGCCTCCTATTCTTTGCCTCTCAACTATTTTTAACTTATACTGTATTTGTATTATTGTTGGGTCCATTATATTGTTAAAAAGTTATTATTGGAACAGTAACTTTAATTTTTTTTTTGTATTGAATTTTTGCAGTATTTTAAACATTGTATTGATAGTAATTGAAATTTTTGTTAGATATATAATTGTTTTACATTAAAACTAGTTAAAAATAAAATTAAATTTTTATTAAATAGAACCATTATATTTTCTCGCGTAACACTTTCAAATATTAATTATTATAAATATACACTTTCAAATATACAAATTGTTATAAATGCAGATTATCATGTAAGTTGCAAATATTTACGATTATTACATGAAGGTTTAAAGGATCGAAAGAAGTAAGTTAAAATTTATAATGATATTTATTTTACTAATCTATGTTTAAAAAAAATGGTTAATTAGAACAAAAGTTACAGTGAACCAGAAGTAATTATATTATCATATATAACAGTTTAAAAATCGATCCCTGTATTGAAATACATTGCTTAACATCTGCAAATGCTGTTTTGGAACATCAAAAAAATTCTTAAATTTGTTAGTGTTTTTCCAAAATAAATTGTCAAACTAATTTTCTAAAGTTTTAAACATAAAAACTTCCTTTCTTTTCTAAAAGAAAAAAATATATTTTAAAATTATTTTGGGTTAAGGATAGTCTAAAAGATGTTATTTTCGCTTAAAATACAGTTAATGAAAAAATAAACTATATTATTAATTTATAAAAATTATTGATAATTTATTTTAAAAATGTATACTCCCCTTGTTTAATTTTCAATACAAAAAAAATTAATCTCTTCTGATCACTAATTATTTGAAGCAATGATTCAAAGTTATAATCTATGTGCGGAATAATTAATATAATTTCATACAAGACAAATGAAGTTAATATCAATTTTCGCTCTTATATATTAATTTATCTCTAAAGGAAATTCTTCAAATATTTCTAAAGAAAATGATTTACCATACATTTAAATAAATTATATCCTTTAGTTAAAAATGTGAAATAAAAGGCAATTATAAGAAAACATGTGATGGAATTCAATTTAAAGTGATATTCAAAATTATAATATTAACGTAGGAATTTTCTATTATAATCGAAGCTATTTGAAACAAAAAATTACTGTTTTATGTTAAGAAAATAAGTTATTCTATGGATGGCATTTATATATCTACCTAAACTAGAGCAATATCTTCATAACTTTTTATCCAAGTAATGCCTTATATATTGAAACGTATTTTATAAACTTATAAATGGTTTTTAAACCATTTTAGCCAATATCAGAGATTAATGAATAGCTATAAACATTATATTTGAAAATAAAAAATGTTTTGTAAATGGTAGAGGTAATGGAATTTTTGTATTTGTATATTTTGCTATGCTACATTTTATGTATTTTTATATAGTGTGATGAAACAATAGTCTTCCTACTGTACTGCTTTTATATGCAATTTGTGAATCTTCAAATCATATTTATTTTTAAAGAACAAATATTTTCATAACTATTTATTATATTGACCATTTTTAGTGACAAATGAATGTGCTGCACTTATAGAGTGCAAGTTTTATTCTTACTTTGTGTACATTAGTAGTATGGTTAACATAAAACCATAAATTTTGAAATCTTAGAAGATCATCTTAAGCCATGTATTTGATCTTATTATCAATTTCATAAATTATATGGCTTATTTTAAAGAAGGCATGCTTCAAATGCAGTTCGCTTAAAAGTATACTGGATCATTGTTATTATTACATCTAATTACGATTTTTTGATTAATGCGAATAAGTTCTGTGTCTACTTGATAAGTTGGAAATTTAATTTTACATGCCTTATTATTGTGCATCATTTATAATAAAACATGGGTAAAAATTGGATCGATCATATGAAATAATTACATTCCCCCTTCAATTCAATCTTTTGAAAATTTTTTAAACTGCAATTTTACACAGGAGACAAATTGATATATGTATATTAATTTGTATGTCGATAGATACGATTTCTTTGAAGGAAATATTCCTAGCAATTTTTGTGCATCTTGCTTTAATTTTACATTGCTCGTTAAAAAAAAGAAGATTATCTTTACATCTAAAACGAAAAGTTACTTATATTTTTAATATGTTGCAATTGATAGCTACTAAACAAATAGCAACTCCTTTTTTTTTTTTTTTTTTTTTTTTCCCCTCTAGTGATACAACTTTTGAAAAGTAATTTCCTATTATTGACATTTTACCAATATTCTGATTCACATTGCTCTCTGGCTATAGTAAAATATATAATTTGAAATTGCATTTATACTTATAACGTGAAGATGAAATTAAGTTTTGGAATATCCAAATTAATAAAAACTCATGTTATCAATTATTAACATGTTTCTCAATAAAGTATTAAATAATTGAATTTTGCTAACTGGTATAACACATTTAATATTACTAAAACTTTTATTAAATAATTATTTTTCTCATTTATAAATAAATTAAGTAAATGATAAAAAAGGGGTTTTATAAACTATTAAAAACAAAAATCTAAATTAAGGAAATATTTCAATGTTTTAATATGAATAATTATAATAAGCACTCATTTGAAGCTGCAAGGTTAACACATAGGTAAAATGTTTTGCCTATTCTGTTAACATTATCAAAAATATAATATTCATGTATATATAAATGTCTTTGTGTGTTCTCTGTGTTCAACTTATAAGCATTCACAGAAGAACAATTTCAATTTTATTTATAAGTGTCGTCATATTGTGATCATGCACATTTTTTATAATGCATCATTCCAGCATCCAGCTATTTATATCACTGCGTATGTAACATTCCTGCTAATTGGCAAATAAATTTATCTTTTATTATAATGATTATGACTATTTTATAACATGCTTAAAACACACACTGATATAAAATTAGAAAAATGCCTTAAAAAGCTTTATGAAGTTTTAATAAGATTATTTAAATAATGTTAAAAAAAAAACATCAATGTTTATACATATATTTTTTATGTGAGTTCAAAGTTATATGAATTAGAATATCAGCAATAAAATTTTATTTGTTTTTATGTAAACACTTTTATACATGATGCAATGATTTTAAGTATTATTAATTGTAAGAAAAAATACATAAATTCAATTACAAAAATCTATTTGCATAAAATTTCACTATTGACAGTAGAATTACTAAATAATCTAAGTGAAATTTAAAAAAAAAACATCGTATTGATTTTAACTATTTCATTCACAAATTTTCATTGAATTAATTTTTCTTTACTTTCAGGTCATGCATGAAGTACATGACCGAACACAAAAAGAATACTTGAGTGTAAAAACATAAACTATCATACTAAGATAGATGGGAGTCATAAATGAATATTTTAAGGATTGAGTAATTTTTAATTCAACAAACAATTAGCTGACTATTAAGGAATATGTTCTGGTACAAAATTAACACAAATATGCAAAAACCCAAAAAAAAAAACATACAGAATTTGTTTTCTTTGCTTCTTTAATACAAAAGCTCTTACTTAAAAACAAAATGATTGATACAATGTGCTCTAAGCAGTCACAAGGAAATTTTTTTCTTGAAAATAAAGAAGTGTATGAAATGCATATAATGTATCACATATAGTAAGACTATATATATATATATATATAAATTTCTATCAGTGATAAAAGTTATTTTTCATGAATGGATATCATTATAGTGCAGAATGTGCATTTAAGATACTAATTAAGCTGTGAATTTTATTGCATTGAGAATTTGACTACCACTAAAACAAGAAAATTTTAAAGACAAGTGGCCTCTGTTAATTTCTGATCATAAGAAAAGAAATTATAAAATGCTTACAATTTCAGTGTTCGCTAGTTATTACAATTCCCAATATTTCAATAATTGAAAAATTTGATCATAAATAAAAATAAATTTTATTAAGTCAAGTGCATTCTTTGTAAACTTTTTTGTGGATGCTGATAGTTCAAGTTTTAACATAATTTGTTAAATGAAATAATTAAGTTATTTAATTCACAAATGTTAACTTCGTATTAACTAGTTTACTTTCAACATAAATTTTAATATAACTATGTTTATTTTTAATACAAGAAGGCAAATTTTCAACTCAGACATGAAGTTTAAAGTGATTCTGAACCCCTACATCATCTACTTTTTAACAAGGAATCAAACTCAAGAAGATGAATTGAGACCAAAGCATTAATACGCGAGCTAGAAGCTTAGCCATAGAAGCTCCTGAGACAATGTTAGCAATTTTCGGCATTAAATTAATAACGAGGATGTAACAAATAAATGCTACAAAAATTTGTGAACAGTTAATAATGAAATATCAAAGAAACTGCATTTTATACCATTAGAAGAAAATGCTAGATTGAACTTGTGTAAAGCATATATATTTTACATTGGGATTTAATTACTTTACCAACACTCTAAGACACATTGACATTTTCTATATCCATGAATAAAAAATTCCTCAATTTTATATTATCAACATTCTAATACATTTAAAATGAAATTTTAAATTTTATACAAATGATACCATAATAAATATTTGGATTGTCCTTTTGTGTTTAGCCATACCAAATAAAAAAGTTCATAAATATTTGGATGATCATTGAACAATTTCAGAAATAATTTATAAATGCTGACTATTTTATAAATGTTGACAAACATTTTAATTTTAAAACATTTTCAAACCATGAAAATGTACTTAATTACCTTATAAATATCTCATTGTGGAATTGAAATACCGACATCAAATACCATATCATAGCTATAACTGTTTTATAAGTCACAAACTAAAATATGTTACAGTTCAGAAAATTTTGGAAAACTGAATGTGGGTAAACGGTCACTTACAATTTTTATTGATAAGATTTAGTAATTAATATTTGAATTTTAAAAAAATATAATAGCATATTAGAAAGCTTTTCAAAGAGCTTTTTATAAAAAAATTTAAAATTTTTTTTAACAATTAGGCTCTATTCTGTTATGTTTTAGGTGTAAAATCGGTGAAGGATTCGGTAATCTTACATCAGTGGATATTGAAGAATTATTTAAATTCGTGAAATCATTTTTGAGACTCTTAGAAAAGAAGTTGACAAAATTAATAATTCTATTGCTGATAATATAGCAATAGCAGTCTTTTATTGACACAAAATTGAAACTTATAATACTTCATGATATACAATGTATTTTAAGAACTTACTGAAGTATTCATATAAATTTGAATTGTTACAAATTTTAGACTTAAAATTATATAACTTATCAAAAGTTATAAAACATTGATTATTAACTTCCTTTTTTCAACTTTTTTATACAAACATTGCTATTTTAGTACAAAACATGACAAAATTTCCTCAAATTAGGCAGTTATTGTCTCAAATTGTCATGTTATAATGGATTTTAAAAGATTATAGTAACATAGAAATGAATTATGCTTTACACTATTTGTATCAGAAAATAATATTTTTTATAAAAAGGTTATTTACAAAGTTAATAGTGCTCTATTTTGATATAAGAATTCTAAAGCTACAAATAATTTTCACCTGTGGCAAATTTCTATCTCATTCATTTCTCAATAAATAGGAGATATTATTTAAATTTGCAGGAAATATTTTGAAAATATAATTGTTATGTATGAAATTAATAATATACATAAAATAATGAGGAACATAATATATTTTTAATAAGGTATATTTGCATACAACATAATTATATTTTAATAATGTATAAAAATGATGCAAAAATGTTTATTTAAAAAAAAAAGGAGATTTGGAGAAATTGAGTGGATATTTGACAATTTTTTAATAATGTTTAATGTTACATAAAACAAAAATTTAGAAATTAAATTTATGACTAACCAAATTTTTTTGCATCATCAATTTCAGTTGAAATGATTTTAAACATCTTCCCAAAATGAGAGTTTTAGACATTTAAATACATACCATATAAACAAGTTTTTTTTAAAAAAAAAAAATGTACAGAAAATCTTTAATTGTAATACTAAGAATAGAAATTTGATATTTATTTTTGTACTTTAGATTTTACTCTACAACAATGTACAACTGTTTATTATTTAGATAATTTTATTAAAAAAATCATCTACACTTAAAAACATTATAAATTAAATAATGTCTACTTATTAGGTTTGGTTTGTCAATCAACAGTCATTTTTTGCACATGAGAATTAATTAGATCTCACATACCAGAAGAGTTTCATTGTATTGTAGTGAAAATAACTTTTTCGTTAACATTCAAAATTAGAATTAAATTACATTATTTTCATCAATGTTGAATTCTAAAGTAAACTTTAAAATATTAAAATAATTATCATTTTAGTATAAAATTTCTTATTTAAGATCTCAAGGAAAAAAGAGTCAGCATTAAACAATTATATATTTAAAAAAAAAACATAATATCCAAAATTCTACAATGAATATAAAGTTCTATATAAAGCTCATAAATGCCTTTTATAAACAATCAAAATGTATTAATACTGTAATTAAATAAAACTCAGTTTGTTATAGAAATTTAGTTAAAGATAAATAGTGCTTCATTTCTCTAAACTAATTGTGCTATTTACAGCTAAATATCCTAGCAATGTAAATGATACAGCATTTGAATATATTTTTTTCTTATTATTTCAAATCAATTTTTATCAACCTGCATTTGGTCTCAAACTATTTTTAACAATAAAATAAATATTTACAAAAATTATTTCATTAACAATCCAAAATAATTACTACAAATAAATAATATTAGTAACAATATCAATCAAAGAGCAAAATCATAGAATCTCATTTACTGATTCAAAATTGCTTCAAGTTACTGAAAATACACTCTCTCATTTAAGAGCATAATCTTATTTCACAATTCCAAAATAATTTTGGTATTTATAAAAAAAAACTTACATGGTTATGAAAAATATGATATTAAATATATCTAAAAATTCACTTTTTGTAAATTTAACATAAAATAATTTTCCTAGCATTATAGTTAATATTAATATAGCATTAATTACTATATTGAATAATTTAGTTAATCGCATCATCATTAATATTAATTTTTTATGACAATTTGCAGAAATCTTGTAAATTTAATGAAAATATAAAAATTAACCAGAGAAACAGACATTTTGTAGTTAACGTTGTTGTGAAATGCATTGTTTCTTATATATTACTAGGTGTTGTTGTTGTTATTATTAGATATTGGTTATCAACATTCATTGTATACTATGTATGAAATAAAATCGGTAACAAAACACACGGATATATCTATAGATGTAAGAAACTTTTTTATAACGAGCTACATTATTATTTGTTAAAAAATTTCATCGCACACCAATTTAATGTCATGGTATAAACAATTTTTGTTCAATGCTCTAAAACAACGTATTTTTGAAGGAAAGAGAAAAGCTGAAAATATTTATAACATTTTAAATAATTTTTATTTTTCAAAGAAAACACTATTACATGTAAATAAATATAAATTCACATTTTTGAAAGACAAAATTTTTCTTGATGCTATAAGAAAAATTGTGTATATTTCTTTAATAATGACAAATACTTTAAAAAAACTCAGTTAAATGAAATACTAGAATAGATCTAAAGTTGATAATTATGTTAAATTTCAGTTTGTATGCTAAAAAATCTCGAATGTCCATATAACATAACATAAATAAAGATTTATTCCTCCTACTTTCCACCATAACATATTATACAAGGTGGCCAATGTCATATGATCCATCAACCTATAATAGTTAAAAAAAATTGGAACATATTTTAACTGACAAAGTACAAATGATAAATTTTTATTTATAATATATCAACAAAATTATATTTCATAAAAGCAATAAAAAATTAAAAATAAATCTTAACTTATATATTGAATTATGATAAATAATTATTTTTGGAGCAATAAAATATTTAAATGATTTTTTGTGAGAAAGTGATGAGAAATAAATAATATTTCCAAATTAATATCACACAAATTCATGATTTTGATGACAATTTTATTTTTATTTTCTTAAAAGAAAATGAAAAATATTCTGTTGTTTTAAAATGAACATTAATATACTTCAGTATTAATTCCAAAGAACTATTTTGTAAATATTTGAAAACATGAACGCAAATATGATTCTAATTTTTTAGTCGATGAATAACATCAAATAAATGTCACAAATTTTTAAATTTCAAAGAAATTTCTTTTTTTGGTTTGATTTTACACTGAATTACTCAATTATATTTGACAATATTGAAATAATTAATTGCTATAAAGTTTTAAGCATATTGATACTAAATATGAAGAAAATATAAAAGTAAACTACCAAAATAATGATTTAATAATGTGAATTTTCATAAGAATGATTTATAAATAGTGTCACTACCATACTTATAACATTTTTGTTAAATGATACAAACAAATATTTATTTTTAAAATCCTGTGATCATTAACATGTGTGCAAGTATATATATATCAAATGACATTGTCTAACACCTGACCTTCAATTCATTAGTTTGTAGGTTAGGCTTCTACGTCAGATTGATATTTATAGTGACTCGAAATTTATTTAAAGCATTATATATCAATTGAATTAGACAACTGTGTGTACACAAAGTAACCATAGAAACAGACATAATTATGTGTATTTAGTAATAAAA
>JAPDSC010001255.1:0-12222 GCA_026290005.1 Latrodectus geometricus
TCAGATGCAATCAGTTTCACATTTTATTGGAGCAAATCTTTCTGTATTGTTATTATATTATATTAGCAATCTTATTATGTTGAATTAGAGGTGTAAGCAGAGCAAAAATCAGTCGAGTATAATTTTTCAAACCATTATGATCAACATTATGTTCTGTGACAAATGTTAGGTTCAAAATGAACAGGTTGATGAAGTATTATTAGATATTAGCAAATGTTAGTAATCAACAAAATTACTTAAAACTTTTGTTCTTAAATGCAAAACAGTACTCACCTAAAAATGACCTATTTTTCTCTTTTTAATGAATCTAAAATTGTTGCCATGGACAAGCTTAAAATTGAATAAAGTCTTAACAAATGAATAATCAAAACATTACGATGTAGTTTTTGGGAAGCGTAGTTCATCATGTCTAAGGAAATAAACAAAAAGATGAAACTTCTATAAGAGTAAAAATTTAATTATCAGTGTGATGTGCTATAAAATATTCTTTCTATAATAATTTTGATCAATTGCAGTATATTTCATTATTACTATATTGTAAAGATGATAAACATGTGAACTCGTTTAAGAAGAATTAAAATTTTCTATTTGAAAATTAAATTTTTCACAAAATTATATAATTTAATAAATCTTATCTTTTTTAATAGTTTTACGCATCTCAATAGAAAATTAAAATATTAAATGCTTTTAATGAAAAATTCTCTAAAAAGGTATAGATGTTATAGTATGACCAAAGGTGTGTAGCATATATTAAAATAATTTTGAATACTACAATGTGAGAAAAAGTACTTTCATATATAATACAGATTCAAATGCTTTTGAATATGACTGTACAAAACAAGTGTTTTACATAATAACCGGCACAATATATTTCGCCTATTATAACAGTTCAAACAGTTTTGGAAATAACTTTTCTAATATTTTTCACATAAAGACCTCTGAAATTAGTTGCTCTAATATGTTATGCAAAAAACATTTTTTTGTGTATAGCATTTGCTAATAATATGACCGTATTATTTCCAATAATATAGTGCTTTCATTCAACTGATGAAATAATTTCAATAATTGACATTGCAATAATTTTAATATTATTTAATGATGCCTAAAGTTTAGAAGTATTAAAAATATATTTTATATCCATATGAACGAAAGAGAAAAAAATAGATATAATCATGGAACTTCCACGGATTTAATTTAAGAGCCATGAAAAACATTCTTCGTAGAATTAAAAACAAAAATGGGTTCGGTTCAGTAATAATTTTGGTTGTATATAAGTTTTCTACTTTATTATATTTATATAATGTAAGGAAGATGAAGAATATAAAAATTTGAATAAAAATTATGCTAAAAAAATCGTGATTGTATTAAAATTACTTCCATATTTAAATCGCAAAAACCTCCTGAAGAACTGAAGTATCATTAATCTTCAAATTAAGCTTACGTAGGCATATAAAAAAATTCCCCCATTTTAACGTGTGAATAGATGACGTTAATTGAGCTATCAGAAAAATCCATCTGCGGCAACTGAGACTAGCGCAACAGATTACTTTGAGGTGAAAGACCAAGCACTAGATGTCGAGGGGTCTGGAAGTTGCGGAAATACCAAAACCAATTTTCTATGCATTTCGCGTCTTTGCTATATTCATTGTATTATACTGTGAAATATCATAGATAAAAATATTTTTAAGAAAAAAATTACGGAACTTTTTGACTGAATATTCCTTTTGAAAATTTCTCCCCTAATTAATTTAATTGATTCAATTAATCAATAATTTATTAAAAAAAGAGTATTTATCTTCACATGAATTATATTCTTTTAGACTAATTGGTGAAAATGCGCTTTAGGTCCCCTCCTTGGCGCGTTTTCAAAAACACCGATACCATGGCTATTTCAAAGTGAAATTTTCTTAGCGACCAATGAAAAGGCTGAAACAAACGAGTAATTATTGAGCATGCGCGAGAAAACGCTTCAAATTCGTGAGTTGGCGAAGTAGGGGACCGAAAGCGCAGATTAACCGACCAATTGAAACCACAATTTCTCTTCAAGTTAAAAGAAAAGTGAATTATTTAAAACTTTATATAAATATACTTATGTATGTTAATATTTCCTTAATAACTTTTGTCATGTGAAAAATGTTCACCTTTTATGAGTATTCTATATTAATTCCATAAACATCAGCTAAGCTAATAGCTGCATGATTATTGTTCTGGATTTCAATTTAACTATTTATGCATAAGATTCCTTACTCAGTTATAGTTGTTTCTAGATTTAGATTAATTATACATTCCTCCAATTTTTCAGCTAAACTGATTTCCCAGAGAGAACTCTTGTACTACAAAATGCTTCAATTTGTTTTATTTTAACTTTACAATTTCTTTATTAGGATTAATTTCTTAATCTTGAATATATGATGCAATTGGACAGATGTAATTTTTCTAATCTATATAATATATACCCTTTCCTTATAGCATTTATAAAATTTTTTTTCACTTTTTAATTTTATTATTTTTATAACAAAGAAAATAGTAAATTTAACTTTTTTCCCCCTTATAAAATTTTTTTGTTATTTCCTCTTAAGGATCTGAATGTTAGTCAATAATATTTATAAATTTTTCTTTTATATATTTATTTTAACTATCCTGAAAATTAATTAATTTTTATCAAATTATTTTTTTTGATAAAAATTTTTTTATCAAACTAATCAAAT
Organism: Latrodectus geometricus; assembly: GCA_026290005.1. NCBI lineage: Eukaryota > Metazoa > Arthropoda > Arachnida > Araneae > Theridiidae > Latrodectus > Latrodectus geometricus. Next base: position 2,709 of record JAPDSC010001255.1, read on the forward strand.
TGAGAACTTTTTTCTAGGTTTTATCTGTCTTTTCTTGCTTTTTTCTTTATTAAATCAAGCATATATAAGTCAAAGATAAATTTAAGAGTATTGCACTTTTTTAGTGAAATTTATTAAGTTATTCCTAGAGGAAGTTAACACAACAAGTTTAATAGTCTCAGAAAGAATTAAAAAAAAATGGTAACAGCTGCACCAGTCTCAGCATACCATCAACATAAATGTTGTTCACAGGTTGCATTCTTCCACACTTTTATGAATAAAAATCCATTTCCTGCGATATTCAAAAATTGGTGACATTCCATCTAAATGTCTTCCTCATCAGCGAGTTTGTGGAAAGTATTTTTTGATGGACCTAAGCACCCCTTCCGGTCGTCCCCCTTCTGAATTCACGCGCTGGATTATATCGCAGGCGCTGCATTCGGACTAATGTCGCTGTTAACAAATTGTCGGGCAGATGTAACTTTAAATCATTCTGGCAGGTCTAGTTCGGGTGATTTTCGGTGGATTATAAGGAATTATGTCTTCCGAGACATCAACGGGAAGATGCTACTGTTTTTGGCGCAGAAGGGATCTTTCAGCTTTAAAACTAAATGTGTTTTGTCTTCAATACCCAATGAATTAAACAACATCCCAAAAAACGAGATATCTTATTTTACTTTGCCAACAACCATGGTGATTTTTTTTACTTTTTATTAATCAAATATAAATAAAAGACTCCAAAACAGATGTGAAAACTGATATCAAAGCAAAAGTCAGGTTTTATGTATATATAAAATACTAAATTAAGATATACTTAAGTTAGTATTAGAACTAAATTTTCCCTTTGCTTTTAGTCAAAATTCATCGTAATTGCAATAGAGGAAATGAATTTTTAATTTAATGTTTGTCTTAAAGTAAAGATCATAATTAAATTAAATAATTTCAGTTGGTGAGTTAATTATAACTGCATAGAGCAAAGATACCTTGGCCGTCTGGTAGGGCTGCGTTCAGAAAGAAAGTTCCTAGATTCGATCATAGCCTTTGATGGACAACGGAAAATGAAAGTTGCTCTTAGGCTTACACAAACTGAATGATATCTGTGTTCGAATCTGTTAGGGTTGATGCTTGAGAGTTTTCCAAATTTTCTTCCTTGAAACATGTGAATACGGCTTCAGTAGTGGCTGATGTCCACCATTTGCTAATACTGATTGACGTCCAAATGCCTTACAATAGCCCTTGGCTGTTTAATTGCCTGTAACGAGATGTTTAACTGTATAATGCCGACAAAATATCAGGTTAAAGAATTATTAATGGAAATATCAGCTAAATATTTTTTATATCTGATAATTCTGATAGAAAAGTTGCTTACCTATCGAATAATAAGAATAAACTTTATTTTAATGAAACCTTATGTAGATTCAAATTCAGACGCAGTTATTAATTTGCATTCATTATGCAAAATATTCATAAACAAATTGTAAAAAAAGAGTTTTCTGACGAATAAAAATTCCATAATTTAAAGCATCATCTGTTGATTAATTGATCTATTTTTGAATTACAATTAAAAAATATTGAGATTATTGAGCAAGTTTTAAAAAATATAATCCAAATCAAGACTTAGATCTAGTCCTTATTGCTGATCTAGAAAAACTACGTTATTTGCCGGTACGTCTAATTAGAAAACACAAGTAATTGGCGTTGCTAAAGTAAAATTGTCGACAGTAAAGTCGTTCTATTTTATAGATAAATTTTACTTAGATAAATTTTGTACAATACAAGAAACATTTTAAGCAAATTTATTTTAAATAGAAAGTTTCAATGTTTTGCTCTAGAGGGCAGCCGATTTAGAAGCGAAATATCAAATATCAAAAAAGTTCAAAAATCAAAAAAATACATGTTAAATAAATATCTATCATTACATAGTAATAAGATTTTTAGTTCATCCTTCATATAAAAAAAATTATACAAGAACACTATCTTAAAGTTCTTTATTGAAAAACCTTATAGCAGTTGGAAAACATCTAGCATACACACATTTGAACTTCTCTACTACTGCTATTTGATACTCTAGGTATGTTCCAACTGTGAAAGTAAGAATGTAGCTCCATTCCATAAGACGGTGCTAAAACAAGCATTTTGGCGTTAGATCTAGTGTCACAAGGTTCGAAAAGTCACCATCCTGGATGACACAGTTCACCAATGACCTTTTGCTCATAAAAAGAAGCTCTTTTAAGAGACTAAAACTATGTTTTAGCGCTACAATTTCTCTGATATGGATTAAGAAGCCCCTTGCTTCAAAGAGCAGCTGCACGCCAAGCAGATTTATAGGATTTTACCCCTCGCTGTTCCCTTTCTTCAACTTGCGTCTCTGGAAAGTTTATCCACTTTGTCGGTCCAAACTCATTCCTGAATAATTTGCCCAAAATTCGTCAAGAGGTAAAGAATACTCCCCATACGTAGGTCAAGTTTGATTATGTAATTGAACTTATTCTTGTAATTTCAAATATTTAACAATTGCTTACAAATCCTTTCAAAGTCAGACATATTCACTTACACTTAAAAAAAAAAATTCTCAGCCTCCTGTGCTAAATATATTTAGTATTTTTAATTTTTGTTTTTAAAATTTCAATATTTAATTTAATGCAATTATTTGATTAATTCATATACTTAATTTGATTATAAGATAAATTAATTTTCTACATTTATATACTGAAATGAGTGAATTACCTCCAGATCAAGAAAACAGATATGGGCACTGTATGCCTTGCTCCTCCCCCCCCCCCCCCGAAGGGTTGTCGTGGCACAGAATTTAGTTTAGTTTAGTTTATATATTGAAATCAATTATAAGTTAAATTAATCTTTATATTATAAGTTAAATTAATTAAAATCAAGAGCTCTCCCGTTAAAAATTAATTAATTAATTCAATATGATTTCAGAATAAGAATGAAGTAAAGTTAAATATGTAATATAATTAAGGGATTTCATAGATTTCTTGAATTAATTAGAAATTCAAAGGGATGAAACCTCTAATTAATCAAAGAATTTTATGTTTATAAGATTCACGTGTAATTTATAGAGTATATTAATGTAAATTACAATAATTTCTTAACTTTATCAAATTTTAACGTATATACTAATTTGACGTGACTTTGAATAACTATTTCAATATGTTTTAAATTAAGTAAACATAAACTATACTAATAATGTCTGTATGTAGTTGAAAAGTATAATCTTTATTAAAAGAAACATATAAAATATTCTTACAATAATCAGAATTAAATTAGTCTTTTCAAATAAGGATTTTTATAATGATCACAAATATTCTACATATTATGAAAAAAAAACAGAATTTTATTAATGCTTTTCAAGAAAAAAAAATGTATTCCTAATAAGTTTGAATACTTATGTTATACTATTATTTTGCTTAATTAATTTAGTTTATAAAATTTAAAAAAAAATTCATTGAAGCAACGAAATTTAAAATGAGTTAAAAGTTTCTTTTAAATTTTAATGCGTTTTAGCTTATGTTAACAAAATGCTACATATTTTTGAAGTTAAAATGGCTAATTATATGCTATTTTTCCTTCACACAATTTTTTTTTTAAGTTTTCGTTATGATTAAATTGTTAAAAACTTTGAAATAATTTATTGCGAATTATTTATATAGAACTCAATATGATAACCTTTATTCGTGTTTTGCGATTAATTGAATTTAAGTTCTTTACTCTTTTTAGAGAACATTTAATAGAAATTTGTCTTTTACAATTGTTATACTCAAAGATTATATTAACTTGAAGGGAACAATAAAAATAATTTTACTTTTTCATGAATAATTTTGTGCTTTAAAAAAAGTTTAATATCTATTTTGTCACAATTTTGCAGGAATACTTGATGCAGCAAGAAAATTTTAAACTTTTTGAAAAAATATGTGAAACATATAATATCACACCTAATTTAAAATAAACATAGAATATAAAACTGTAAAATTTCATCAATAATAATAAAAGAAGGATAATTGTATAACAGACGCATAAATAACTGTACTTTATTTAAAGGAACTACAATGTGGTGTGATTTCTAATGATTTCTTAATGAAGCATTTTTATTCTTATATTTATAAAATCAAAAATAATGTAGTAATTCGTGAAATGTGCTTCATCTTTCTTTAAAACTTTTTTAATGTTCGATATTTTTATAAAATTCCTAAAATGATTTTGTAATTGTATTTTTTAATCGATGCAAAATCTATTTTTTTTAATTACGTAAAACGTGTTAATTAAATCAATAACGTAAAACGAGTGAAATGTATACACTAACTACATCTTAGAAAAATCAAGATGACATTATTCAAAAAGTAAATAATGTAGTTTTCTAAATATATACTAATAAATTTAGTATATATTTAGAAAACTACATTATTTACTTTTTGAATAATATCATCTTGATTTTTCTAAGATGTAGTTAGTGTATACATTTCACACGTTTTACGTTATTTTATCTTCAAGCTTTAACGAATTGGTAACATAAAAAAATGAGAATTTCATAGATAGTTTAACTGTAACCGAATATAATATTTATTAAATGAAAGTTACGATTATCTTGTACGTTCTAATAACATTTTATTATTGGAAATTCAGTATGCAATTAATTTCCTGTTAAATATTGAAACATTTTTGTAAAACAGTATCAAATAAGATATCTTCGTGAAGAAAGTGTAGTTTCCAATTTTTAATTGATTAATGACAATAATCTGCCTTCTGCTGACTGGTACAAATAACCTGAAGAATAATCTCATAAGTATCGAAACTGTAACATGTTAAAGTAACGCATAAATTATATAAATGGTATTTAACGGGCCATTAATAAGAGTGATTGTGATGTAAATATCAAGGTAATTTATACCTATAAAAAAAGTCTCATTGATTCATTTGCTACTTCAATCATCATCTAATATCCATAAGGGGTCACATAATTTTTTTGAACAGACAACTCAGGCCCATTGTACAACCTTTTCTAAAAAGGGTGATGTTCCATACATCTACCTCCACAACCCCAAACGACTTCACCATTTATCTTTTTATGGCAACACAAAAAAAGATCTCTTCTCATAACAGGTTATTGATGAACTTGGTTCCTTTGTTCAAATGATCAACCTCTGATTTCCTGCGCCCCTGCCCTGTTGACGGAAAGTGAAACTCGATACATTTTTCTTCTTTTCCATTGTTTTGTTTCAAATGTCCTCCCCTGTGCCTTAAATGCGCTCTTTAGAAAGAGAAGCGAAATTATTACCATATGAATGGTTAGGGCTGCGGTTTTACATAAAAGGAAGAGTAGCGATTACAAAAGGATGACACCTTCACGCCATTTGGATACGGATAAAAGTATGGTTGGTAACTTTTGCCTGTTATCCTTGCATTGGCGGCTTAAAAATTTGATCTCACAAAAGATTTGATTAAATTTAAGGAATCTTTAAGGATACGAATTTTTTGATTTAAGGAAAGCCTCTTTTTCATCTCTTATTCAATATATATTTTTGCTAAAATAAAATAAAGACCAATTGTAATTCAACTCTTATTTTACTTAGCGTGAATTGAGAGCAATTTGAGGTATATTTCTCTTTTGAAGTCTTAAAGGCAAATATATGAAAGCTTTTTTATTTGTATTTTTAAGATATTAACCAATACATATGAAAAATGTTCTTTATATCTATTTTCTTTTCTTTTCTTTTTTTTTTTTTTTCATTATTTAGAGCACGATACACACTTGATAATTTATTTTTAGATAGTCTCAAAATCCTTTACAATAAAAATATTTAAATTCTTTACCGAATTTAAGAATAACTATAAAAATCAATTGTAGTTTAGACCCAATAAAAGATAGTTTGAAAAATCCAATCTTATGCTTTAATTTAAACTTCAATTGTTCTTAATTTTGGTCACACAATAAATGCAAACATATTCCTATAAAATATAGTAGATTATAATTTGTGTGTAAAAAGTTTAACCTTCCAGGTTGAAGTTTTGTATGCACTTTTTAATTTTTGCTACTCATTTCCATTTTTCCGATTGGCTTTGTACCCTTAATACTTGCCCGAATAGCTCTGTTGGTGGCGATCTTTTTCTCGCCAATTTTGTTAGCAGCTCCTATAAATCCGCTTTTTTTCTTTTAAACTGGTGGAGCTTTACTCATAAGAGAATGACAAACGATGACACCCCCTGCTGATTCTGCTTCGAATCCCCTCTATCTTTGACACCCCTCTCCAAAGACATCTGGTATCACAATTACATTATTTGAATATGCCTCCCAGATAGATTATTGCACTTTTTTTAAACAGTATCATGAACCCTCACCAAGCAAAATTTGTAAGTTTAGAGTATGAGACTCATTATTTTCTAATCAGCTTATAATAATTCAAATGTTACATTTTTGCATTCATATTTAAAATTACATGGCTACATTTTTGTTGTGTGAAAGTACTTTGTAATTATTGTTAAATAAAAGCAGAAAATTCATTTGTAATGAAATATCTTTGAAAATATATTACTATATATATAATAAAAATCATTTCAATACCAAAATTAAAGTCTTGTTTGATTTATACTGGGTACATGTAATTCAAATTATAAACAAAGTGATTTGAATAAGAATATTTTCTAATGCATTTAATTAAAGAACTTTTTAGAAAAATTCCCTTTAAAGATATTTAGATTTAAGTAATGTGTTTTCATTTCGTATGTATGTTTATTAAAAATTAACTTTACTGATTTTCGTGTGTATTTCAATTGGCATCAATTGGCAGCATCATGAGTTGAATATGTTCAAAAATAATTTTTCTCAGCCACCAACACACATTACGATTCGAAGTAAATATATCTATCCACAAAAAACAAAATAGGGTTTTAACTCTGATCTGAAAATGATATATTACAATGTATATAATAAGGAATAATTACAATTAAACTGTTAATTAGAGTTTCGCGAAGATTAACTCTATTACTCATAATATTTTATTCATTCCCGCAGACATGGTATATTACAATCTATATTCTATCATAATCACACACACATTCGTTATTTAGAGTTTAAACAGGTTTTCCTTAAATTATTTACCAAAAATTATTTCACCAATTTGTTTCTTTTTATTTATTATCTTAATTTAATGTATTTTGCGTAGAAGTCTTTTCATTGCAATTAAAACTTATTTAATTAATTAATTAAAAATGTTGTTGGCCTATTCTTCGAGTACATTATTCAAGAAGTAAACGTAACATGTTTAACTTATAATTGTTTTTGTATACTTACATCTCATATTAGTTTATAAATGTATATAAATGTTAATCTAAGCAAATAGAGTATATAATTTCAGATATTTTATTAACAATGTTTTATTTCTCTTCATAAAGTAGTAAAAATTAATATTAAATTTGTCCTTTTTTTATAATCTTTGTTTGTTAAATACTTTTGGCATTGATTTTATGAAAGAAAAGACATTTAATTTTGATTTTTCATTATAAAATCACAATCCCATTGGATATTTTTATGTAAATTTTGAATTACTTTTCATCTTATAAAACCATATTTTTCAGATAAGTTCATTTTCTTCAACGAAAATTGTTCGGGTGAAATCTAGGTAATTTTCTCAAAACCTAAAAAAATAAATTAATATCAACTACCTTAAAAAAAATCTTTGCGTAGTGTAGTCACATAACTTCATAAATAGATTCTCTCATTGCTAAAAATAGTCCTTTTCAGTCATTTGTTTACGACGCATATTATATATTTAGTTTACCACTTTTATTTTATAATCTAAAATAGCCAATAAGGATTTCGAATTGTGATAAAACAGTAAATTTTGTCAAAATAAATCGCAAAAATGTTCAATGTATTTTCAGGAGTTTATCTTTCGACTAAATTCTTCAGCAAGAACTTAATTTACAAGTTGCATGTGATTTAAAATATTCTATAAAACTTTTAGATGAGTTTTATGATAAATTGACCATTTTGAAGAGTTTTTATATAAATTTATAAACAACTTCTTATGGGAGAAAATACCTTTTTGCAGACAGTTGAAGTTTAAGACTTTTATTTTGTACATCTTTGATAATATATATCAATTTTAGCATCCATTTTTAAAAATCTCGTTGTACATCTTTGGTTATTTTTGTAGGATACATTAATCTCTTTTTGAGTAAGAATCGATAGTTTAAAATAATTTTCCATATTTTCTTTTTAGCCTCAATGTTCTTTGTTATTATTCATGCTCTAATACACTAAGGTATTTTATTTCAATAACAGAAACTATGCTTTCATGTATATGTTTATGTAGAAATGAAAGTAAATGTTTTGCTTAGGATAATATTCATTTTTACAAGGAAAAAATTAAATGTGAAATTTACCATTAAAAAATAAGCATTGCATGTATTTTTCACAGAAACATATTCAGCACTACAATAAAAGATATTTGTATCTTGCTTAAGTAATATTCTAGTAATCAAGTTCAAGCAGATAGTTAAGAAAAAAGAAGGTTATTTTATTTTAAGAATCTTCCGTCAAACAATTTTCATATTTAAGAAGTGATTTTGTACTAATTAATTTGTACACTAATATAGTTAATTAATTATATAAAAGACATTAAAAAATAAAGTGAGAAATATTATTCTAGTTGCATATGCACAGTTTACTTTGCTAATTAGTAAAAAGTAGTTGATTGATTGTTTTTAATTATTTTTTATTATTTTATAATTGTTATCAACGTACTGATTTCATTCCATTAAAATTATCTGTAAAAATTTAATTTTGTATTTTTTATAAATTATTCTGTTGCACTCATCCCTTTATTTGAACATTTACAAAAGAGTAATACCTCAAGTTAAGTAACTAGAATTGTGTAATCCTTATAATTCAACAAAGGAAAAAAAAATAAAATTTAATGTGGTCTAAATTTCATAAAAAGACTTAAAATAGATTAAATAGCACAAATGGTATGAAATATGATAAATAATATTTAAGCTATATATTTTGTAAATCATTTAAAATATTACTTTTCAAATTTTTTAAATTTAATTCCTTGGCAAAAATTTAATATCAAGTCCATTGACTCCTTCTGTAGGGAGCAGATTTGTATTAGTCTAAAATGTGTACACTTTCACAATGAAATTTTTAAATATTTAGTACGTTTTTCTAGCTGTTACCTTCTTAAAAGAAAATTTAAATTAGGCTAATATTAAATTACTTTGATATAGTGAAACTCTTATACTTATACATAAAGTAAGTAATATTCCCTTAAAAGTTCTGTGTCAAGGTTAGTCATGGTTTCTCTTAATATATTGTATCAGCAGCTTAATCAAAATGTTAATAATCTATTTCATTAATATGTTATTATTAAGCCAGTAAACATGACAATTTATTTTAGTAACTACCATAAATTTTTATGTTAAAGTTTTGCAGTAATTTTCTAATTTAATTAGAACCTATGATGGAATTACTGAACGCTCTATTGTATCAGATTTTGATGTTGTCTATTAATATTTATAA
>JAPDSC010001260.1:27767-40449 GCA_026290005.1 Latrodectus geometricus
TATATTAGAAAGTATTTTAACTTTTATAAGACAAATTTTTATTTTGTGAAGTTTCTAATTTATAAATATATATATATATATATATATTTATAATTAAAAAAAACGTAAAAAATAAATTAAAGTTAGAAGTTAAATAAAAAAATTTTATAATACTCATTAATTAAGGATATTTGTAATACTCGTTTAAAGAAGAATTTTATAATTAATGGAAAATGCTGCAAGGTACTTTCTATTTTCTAATGGAAAATTTGTTCCCAACTTTCTTTTTTTTTTTAATTTTTACTTTCTTCCACAAATGCTATGAAATTTGATTAATTTGAATAAAATTGGGCATATTAGATGCATTGGTATTTTTGTATAATATTTTTAAGTATCAGATTTCAAGAACTTGATGAATTGAAGCATATAACATAACAAACTTTGTTTCTAATGACAGTAGTGAAAACATAGCATAGCCTTAAAATCCTTACAAATGTTTTCTCTTTAAATATTTTAAACATTATTTTGTATGTTTTTTTTAATATATAATATAAAATGGGTTATATAGTTGAATAAACGTATGGTATATTACCTTGATTTAAGCAATAAAGTAATAAAATATTTTAAACTTTTTAAACAATTTCTTTCACACCTGATTTTTTTTTTTTTAATATTTTTAGAGTCTCTTTATTTTGGACTTCTTGAAAACATTATTTATATTGTAACAATTTAAGAAATATAAACTATAATCTTCAGTTTTACATCAATGTGAGAGTTAAAATGACGTATCAACTTCGTTTTATAAGTGTAAGGATTTGCATATACCAGTGTAAGGATTTGCATGCAGTAATATAACTTAATAAAAATGGTCTTTTTGTCAAAAAGAAACTGGATGGAAAAAAGTGTACTATAATCCAAATGAACTTAATTACATTTTTTATTTCATCAGTTGTAGTGTCTGTGACGTATGGTAATGCGTTTGAGTATCGGTTATTAGAATGAGTTATCTAGATTTCTATCTAATCAGATCCTCTATTAGAGAGAAATCTAGATAACTCGTTCTGAAAAGCAGCATCCTAATACACTTTTACATCAAAGAACTTCGTATATTACCAAAATCAGCTCTTGCATTATATTACTAAAACGTCACATTTCGAAGGTTTTGAATAAAGGAGAGAGGCATGGAATTCAAAATAACACAAATGTAACTGTAAATATGCCGTAAATGCAAACAGAAGAAGATTAGAACTAGTAAGCTATGAAACCCTTTAAACCAATAAAACTAATGGATAATATATAATAAGTGCTGTATCCGCAAATATGTATTCTCTACCCTCATGATGTTGTAAATCAAACATACATTAGACTGAAATATCGACGTTATAAAATTCTAATCATTAGTTTTGTACTGATATCACCACTGAAGGGGCTCCTTTTTATGAAAATATTGAAAACGCTGTAGTTGCAGGCTGCGATGTCGAACTATTCGTAAAGATACTTTTTTTTCTCACAAGTCCTCGTTTATAAACTTCGAGCTCGTAACGTGGTTATACAATCTATTTACGCTGTGCTAATAACATATCCGTCTTTTTGGCCAAAATTCATATCTGATTGCTTTGATTCAGTCTTGTGTTCTTCTTCATTACCTAAAATACAAAATTTGATTAAAGTTATGGAATAGAGAATAACTTTTCCAGTTAAACTACAAGACGACAAATCACAATTCTACCAAATTATAGATTAATCACTAACAAAATACCAAAATTCCAATAAGGATTTCCCTTATATCAAACACGGCTTCCAAACTTTTCACCGTAAAATTTAAGACATTCAAATATATTGTTTTTATGGGAAAATGTGAAAAGATTGTATTAAACACATTGTAATTGTTCCTATTGCTATTTTATTCTACAAAATTACATTAAGAAGGTATTTTTTGTTTCATTTTGCTTAATGATTGCTAAGATCAATTTAATAACATGGAACTTCTTTCTATCACGTAAACTCAACATGGATAACATCGGTCTAATGATGTTATTTAATGTACGCTACTGCATAGAAGACTATAATAAATCAAAAAAACTAAATTACGATTATTAAATCCAAACTATAAAGGAACATTCATAAAATATGTTTCCCCATGATAACAGTAATATAAATAGAATTATGGTCCAAAGTTACAGTTTTAAGAACAAAAATATAAATGAATATTCCCAAAGAAAAAGTTATTTTGAACAAGAAATTTTCATTTTATTTAATTTAGTTGAAAACATATTTTTATATTTATATGAACGTAAAGAGAAGCAATTATAACTTTACTGATAGCTATGTTCAACTATTATTTTATAAAATGTAAATTATTGATTATTCTCACAAATTTAGTTAAATTCTGACAAACATCCAAATGTGCGATAATATTTTCCTTCTATAAATATATATTAAGCAACGGAAGTTTTATATATGAAAAAAGAAAACTTGATAAATTAAAATGAAGCTTGTAGGTTACTTGCAAAATGCTTAGATTCTATATTATTTTTTTTAAAAAAAAGTATTAAATTTTTTCCGAGTACTTTTAAAAAACATATTTTACAAAAGTACTCATATTTAAAAATTACATAAATTGCGATTAATAGAACAAAGAATTTTTACATTTTAAATGAGAAATGGTTAAAATTTGAAAAACACAATTAGGAAGCAACTACAATCATTTAGAAATATTGTAGTTATCTTTAGTAATGTATATCCATTATCGAATAATTATTTGAGACTTATTCTGGGTCGACTTTAAAACGAATATCTTGCTATAAAACCTTTGCAAGTTCAATAATTTTTGCTCACAAATATGAAAGCAGCTTATAATTTCTGACAAATATATGAAATTAAATAAAGTACATATTTTATTTTACAGATATTTTTGTTTGTGAAATATATTTTTTAGATATTTCTATGATATAAACTTTTTTGCTATTTTAGAAATTTTACTTATACATCTTTAACAAAGACACAAAATTTAATCTATTTATTTTCGTGTAACAATTATTTCAATTCGAAAATGAAAAAAAAATGTTTAATCATTTAATTTTGGTAAATTTAAGATTAATATTCACATATAAGTTTTAAATTTTGCATCATCATTAATATACAATTCATTTTGATCTAATTTTATTTATAATACATAAATATGTAATTTAAAATTTTTATAATACATAATTCCGACATAATTTGAAGTATGTGTTAAATAAAACAGATGAAACTTTAATGCTACAATTTTTTAAATGTTCTACTACCCATTAAATAGAAAATAGCGTTGGAATCTAAATTATTATAATAAGAAATAAATTTTATTTATTTTAATTTGGACCATTTTTACTGCATACTTGTATTTATTTTATAGATATCAAAGAAATATATCTCAATACAATGAATTTTATTATTTAACTGCCTTTTTGAGTTCTTCTCCATTTGAAAATTTATAATTGTGTTTTTCATTCCTCGAAAATATATTCATTTCTTTATGTCTCATTTCTTGTTAGGGCCTATATTTTTTTGTTGACAACAACTATAAAAATATTACAAATTAAAAATTTTATCATTCATTAAGAAATTTTCTAAGCTGCATCATCATTTGGGGATTACTTTCTTCTCTATTGCATTGTTTTATTTCATGATATTATAAATTTTTAAAATTATTATGAGGATAATAACTGGCATTTCGCAAATCCTAAGTCATATGCTTTTATTTAATGAAAAAAATTCTATCTAACATATCGTTTATTTTTTAGACTGCGAAATTGATTTTCTTCAAATTCGTTCCTTTCTATTTTTTATGGATTGATTGATTTAAGCAAACATTTTTCGTATGCTTTTATTCTTTTTATATTATTTTATTTCATTCATTTATTAATATTTAGTTAGCTTACTGAGAAATATATTTACACTTCAGTAAAATTTAAATTTATTATTTCCCTTACTAAATTGTAAGTGTAAGTATATACACTACTGGACATTAAAATAGCTGTACCAGGAAGAAATGCAGATAACAAAATATTATACTAGAAACAACAAGTGATTAAATTTTCAAAAATTTTCGCTGGATAGATCCTGAGAAATCAGTACCCAGAACAACCACCTCTGGCAGTAATAACAGCAGTTATACGCCAGGGCATTGAGTCAAACAGAGATTGGATTGCATGTACAGGTACAGATGCCCATGCAGCTTTAACACGATGCCACAGTTCATCAACGGTAGTGACTGGCGTTTGGTGACGAGCCAATCGCTCGGCAACCATTGACCAGATGTTTTCTATTGGTGAAAGATCTGGAGAACGTGATAGCCAGGGCAACAGCTGAACATGTTCCGTATAAAGGAAGGTCCGTACAATACCGGCAACATGTGGTCGGGCATTATCCTGCTGAAACGTAGGGTTTCGCAGGGCTCGAATAAAGCGTAGAGACACGGTCGTAACACACCAGAAATATAACGTGCACTGTTCAAAGCACCGTCAATGCGAACAAGAGGTGACCGAGACGTGTATCCAATGGCACCCCATACCATCACGCCAGGTGATGGGTCAGTATGACGAAGACGAATGCAGCGTGTGTTCACCACGATACCGCCAAACACGGATGCGACAATCATGATGCTGTACACAGAACCTGGATTCATCTGAAAATATAATATCTCGCCATTCGTGCTCCCAGGTTCGTCGTTGATCACACCATTGAAGGCGCTCTTGTCTATGACGCAGCGTGAAGGGAAACCGCAGCCATGGTCTCCGAGCTAAGAGTCCATGCTACTGCAAACGTCGTGGAACTGTTCGTGCAGACACTTGTTGTCTTCCAAATGACCCCGTTTCTTGACTCAAGGCTCGTGACGTGGTTGCACGATCCATTACAGCCATGCGGATAATATGCCTGTCTTCTCGGCTGTTAGTGATAGGTAGCCGTTGAGATCCCGCATGGCGTTCCGTATTACCGTCCTGAACCCATTGATTCCATATTCTGCTAACAGTCATTGCATTTCGACCGACGCGAGCAGCAATACTGTGATAAGATGAACTGCAATCCCGGTACGTTACAATTCGACCTTTATCAAAGTCAGAAACGTGCTGGTACGCATTTCTCCTTCGAGGCATCACAACAACTTTTCACCAGGCAACAACGTTCAAATGCAATTTGTGTATGAGGAACCGGCTGAACAATTTCTTCATTTAAACACAATGTAGGTGTCGCTACTGGCGCCTGCTTTGTCTGAATGCGCTGAAAAGCTAATCATTTGCATATCACAGTACCTTCTTCCTTTCGTATAAATTTCACGTCTGTAGCAAATCGCCTACTTGGTGTAGCAATTTTAATGGCCAGTAGTGTATTATGTCTTATTTAATGTAAAAATATAATGTTGATTTTTCGAATATTCTATAACATATGTTTTAGAAAGATTTTAATTTATAAATGGGAAAATTATTTTTTGTAGAATCTAGTTTATCTACATTCCATAATTTGTATGGTAAAGCATACAAATATTGTAATTATTTATAACAGCTAGGTATCTATCTTTTCATTTATCTTCATATATCTTGTTTTCCAGAGAAACAGTTCAGCTCCTTTTCAAACACCATCAAAATATTACAATATGCGCATTTCATCATTTATAAAGAAATTCTAAGATACATTACATTTGGGGATTATTTTTATCCCTATTGCTAGTGTTTTTTTCTCTCTGTTTAATTTAAACATTTAAATTTTTCTATAAATTCAATTAATAATTTAACAATTTTAATTTTTCTATATAAGTTGTATTTTTTCCTTATATCCGTTTTTTAATATTACTGTTTAGTATAATAAAGAAAATTATCTTTTTCAAAAAACTATTTAAAATTAGAATTTTCATATTGAATGTTATGAAATTTCAACATACAATTTCTAATAAACTTAAAGTATTTATAAAAAGAAAAACATATGAATATAATTGTAAATTCAATACAATTATAAAATGCTTGAGAACAACCAATTAAAAATTTTAAAATATATTTACTTTTATCTCTTTCTTTCATTTTTTTAAACAATAAAATATAATAATTTCTATATTTTAATAATACATTATAGTTGTAAAAACTATCTATAAACCCTAAATTAATTAATTTAATTTTTCAAATCATTAGGTAGATTTTTACAAAAAAATTCTTTTCTAATATTGATGTAAAAATATTTTTCAAACAATATGTTCAGTATAATCAAACAGAATGTTCACTAAAATCCTGCTTAGAATAATTATAGTATATAGAATCAGAACCGGTTTCTGCACATATGTTTAATTATTTCATTGAACGTCATTATATAAATATGTTTCTTTTTAACAAACATATTCAGATCAATATTCTACATCTAGATCTTATTTTATCGATATTCTAAATTAGATATTATAACAAAAACATTTTCTCTTTAGGTAATATTTTTTAACAACTCGAGTAACTTTCCGTTATATAACACTTGTTTGTAGTCAAAATTTTTATAATGGCACAGCAACTGTTGTTTAAAAAAATTGAAACGAATATTAAAATTTTATATATCATCCGACTACCTCGTAATTCATAATCATACAATTTTATACGAATTCGTTAATATCCATATTTCTGAGATGTAAGATATAATAATTATAAAAGATTTATATTAATCTATTTGTTAGGAAATTATTATTTTTAACATAATTCTAAATTTAAAATTCGATTTATTTTTAAACGTATATTTCGTACAACACCCGTTTATAATATTGATTTTTTACAATAAGTAATTCATAATAACAAATTCCTCATTTAAAACATAAGATTCCTTATTTTTTATTTTCTTATGATTTTTAACACTTCATCTAAAAAATTTCCTGCAATCAAAATTCAAACAACTTCGTTCTCTACTGTTGAGTAATTTTAATTTATTTTGGTTAAAAAAACGTAATTTTTTTTTCTTTAAATACAACATTTACAACAAGTCTTACTTGGCATGTTGTTAATTTGACATTTTCTTGAACAATTCTGATTTTTCGCTTTTACATGCATACCACCAAAATTTAATTTTAGGAATTACGTAAATCTACATTATTTAATAATTTAATTATCATCTTTATATTTTATAGTTCTCTTACATTTTCATTGGATCTTAAAAAGGTTAATCAAATAAAATGAATTTAAACTTTAATATCTTTTAAATTTTTGCTTACTTTTAAATGTTTCCTTAATGAGTTTTCTGTAAACATATTTATGAGCTCGATATATTTTCTTTTCTGTTCCATTATATATTAACTCTACTTTCCTCTTTGCTTTAATATTATATTTCTTATTTTTTTAATTCCTCGTTATTTTAACAAGTTGCTAATGTTTTAAATATTTTTTCTTATTCTACATTTTTGATTATGTAAAGCTATCTTACTCCAGCTTATTAATATAAAATAAAAAATATATATGCAAAATAGTCTACTTAATCAAAATAATTTGCAGTTATAAGAAGAAATAATTTGATTTCTAAGCATTCCTTCAGGAATTTAATAATAGAAAATAAAGAATGTTAAAAATTCCAGTACTTAATTTAGGACATTATTTAAACTTTAAAACACTCTTTCACTCGCTAAAAATCTAGTTAAATCTAAGTAAACTATACTACAAATTACTTTTAAAATTTTTGATTGTAAAATAAAAGATTTTTAAGTAAAATGTAAAAAGAAGCAAACAAACAAACAAATATTATTTGGTTTTTCCATGTGTAGAATTTCCTTTTATCAGACCTAAATTGCTTAACAGTTTTAAGCCATTTGATAAATTTTATAAAAATAAATGATATATTTTTTTAACTATTCAGTGAAAAAGAAGTAAAAAAATGCAATATTTCAGTTTGTAACAATAGTAACAATTTAAACATGCCTTAATAAATCAATTCTCTCCTTCTTTTCAAATTAATATGCTAACACATTTCATTTCATTAATACACATACTACAAACGTTTAATGAATTTTTATTATAATCCTTTTTTTATTTGATTTATTGAAAATTAATAGAAATGTATAAAGAAGCAAAAAGATTAATTCTAAGTTAAGTTCAATAAATTGTATGTGATCATATTGAAATAATTTATATTTTTTATAATAAAAAAGACATGAATAATATTTCCTGCAAAAAGAAAAATTTTATATTTAGTTTTTTATCAATTTATATAAATAAAATTACATTTGTTATCAGTGTTTAAAAATACACTGGATTTTTTACAAAAGATATTTTAAATTACAAAAGATAAAATTTAGATAAATGATAAATATCAGATTACAAAAGATAAAATTGAGATAAATGACAAAAGTATTCCAAAAAGTTGAGAAAAAAATGCTCCTTAAATTTTATAATTCCCTGTATTACATTTCGAAATATTAAGTAGTGTTAAAGGGAAAAGTTTAAAGAGAAAGGATATGTTTCAGACTTAGAGTTATTTTTCTCCAATAAGATCTATCTGAAAAAGATACATTTGAGTGAAATTGTTGTATTTTATGCTAAAGAAAATGAAAAAATAATGTGTTATAAGACTACGAATAAAATATTATATATGTTCATTTACATGAAAACCGTTTTACTTATATTTCTTCTCAAGACTACTAAATAAAAGAATTAACTCATAAATAATGCTTTCAACTAACGAGTAGAAAAAATTAAACATCTTACATATTTGTGTGAAATAAGTTTTTTTTTCTTTTAATTAGTATATACCACAGAACACAGAATTAAAATATGAGGTATAAATATCTTGCATAAATAGTATACTATTACAAATCTGAAAATATATCAGAGAATAATATAGAAATCAATTATTATTGTAAAAAAAAATACTTGAAATACTTGTTTTGTTGTGGTATATTATTTATAATATTAAAATAAAGACATAAATATTATTCAAATTAAAATTACAAAACATATAGACATAACATGAAGAGTTTTGGTTCTAAGAAAACAAATTTTTATAAAAAAAAGAAAATGTATATTATAATCAAAATGTAAACTAATGATTTCGATAGACAACAAATATGAAAACAAAATATGCAATGAAATTAAGAATAATAGGTTTAAAAATATAATTTATGCTTAATTTATAAATCAATTATTTATATCCACTAGAATGCAATATATTTTAATTTAATTCAAATGATGCATGAGGACTGTCTCATCCAGATTTATATACCTTATTTTGAATAATAAATTATTAGAAACATTAAATTTATACACTGTCTACTAATAAATATTTGGACACCTATGCAAATGACGATATCAGGAGCCTGAGGTACGTCACTGTCTCGACCGGTACTTCTCGTGTAGGAAACAGCATCGGCATCAGTCGCATGCAAGATGCGCGCAGTTCGGAGCTCTCTGATTTTGAGAAAGGTATAATTATCGGATATCACAAATGTGGCCGATCTTTAAGGGACATATCTAGCGATCTCAATTAATCAAAATCGACAGTGCCGTATGTAAATAAGAAGTGGAAAACGAAAAGTGATTGCCGGAATATGCCGCCAATAAGAAAAATGGACGAAACTGGACCCACGAAAGACCAACGAAACTGGGAGATAAAGAGTTGCAAGTGCTTTTCAGAGAAATTCGGAAGAACCCAACCGATGGCCCTCATCCGCGAAGAGTTTCAATAGGCATCCAGGAGCATTGTGACAATGATTACCATCCATAAGGAAACACATCTGCTTGGATTTCATGGTCGTGCTGTTGTCCATAAGCCTTTGATCACGAAGTCCAACCACGCTGCTCGGTTAATGTGGTGCAAAGTACATCGAAATTGGAGCGTAGATCAATGGAAACGGCTTCTTTGATGCGACGAATCAAGGTTCACCCTTTACCGTTTGGATGGCAGGGTCAGGGTCTGTCGTTTGCTTGTGTTTGATGTATCATATCATTTTTGTTGCTCAGGATATACATATCAGTTTGTTAAAATAAAGTATTATTTGCATCAAATATTGAGTCCTCAACATTTCTTCATTGAAACATCAGATAAAATTAAATGAAGATACGAAGATACTATATTGAATATTTAAAATTATAATGGCAAGCATAATCACTTTCACAGGCCTGCACTTTTCAATTATATGAAAAGATAATTCTCCGAAAGAATAAGAGAAGCTAATAAGAACACTCACCAAATTATAGCATTGATAATACAATGAAGTATATGCTAAATTTTACAAATGCTTTTTGCTAAATTTTACAAATATCTATAAGAAAACCTTGCTGCATATATTTCTTATGATTATCGCTATAAGTATATATTTTATACCTTCGTTAATGTTTATGTTTAATTTGTTTTACCCTCAATTTAAATTCCTCTTGATGAATCAAGAAAGAAATGTTTATAAAATCTGTTAAACCTTTTAAGAGAAACAAAATCAATATAAAAATGCAAAATAAACTATATATAAAATTGGAAAATATTTCATTCATTTTTTATTCCTTAAAGATTTGTGTTGATTAGATGTAAGCAAATTATAGTATTGTAACAAAAAAAAAATATTTTCAGGTCACTTTCAACATTGCAGCCAAAAATATTAAAACATTGTAATAAACTAAATACTTATAGAGAAATTTTACAAAAATTGCAGAAGTTGACATAGGTAATCAATTTTCAAGAGTATAGATATAATTTTAATGATGAAAATGTTACTTTAATTTAATTGAAACCGAAGCTGACAATTTTAATTATCTTTATCAATTTGTCACTGTCTCTCTCTTTGTATATATATATATATATATATATATATATATATATATATATATATATTATGTATGGATCAGTTAGATCTGTTTTGCACAGACGGGACACTGTGCAGCACTCTGCTTTGAGAATATGTTCAGGCGCATTCTACACATCACCCGTCCAGAGTCTTATGCAATTTGTCAACAACTGCCTTTAGACTTGAGAAAAATGCATCAGTCTCTCAATTATTATGTGAAAATTATGTCTAACCCTCATAATCCATTACATTTATTCGCTCCAACTCCTACTGTGAAGAGATTATATGATGCCAGATCATCTAACATCCAACTTTTCTCACTCGAACAGAACTTCATTTGTTTCTGTTAGACCTATGTAATGTCCACTACACTAAAATGGATATATTATCACACCCACCTTGATATGATCCATAAATGTTTATTATTAATCCATTTGCTCGTTGAAGAAAATTGGACACAAGTTACAAAATTTTCCAATAGATCTATTTATCAATCACGTCGCTGCCAGTGTTCTTCGTACATGCCAATATTCAAAAATGGATGAAAAACAGAAGGACATGTTGGCTGTGGGGTTTTTATCAACAATATTCCTTATTGTTACTACCTTCATACATCCTGCTCCATCTTTATAGATGAAGTGACTGCAATTTATAAGTACTTCAACTCGTGAATATTGTAAAATCTAATAAACTTTGCGTGTATACTGAGAGCTTAAGTGTTTTAGAAGCATTGGGTAATATTAATATTTACTGTCATCCTGTTGTGTCCAATGTTTTCAAGCATTGGGTTTCCTTACTGTCAAATATTATGAAATAATATTCTGTTAGATCCCAAGTCATGTAGGTCTTGAGGGAAATGAAAAGACTGACGCAGCTGCTAAAACTTGGTAACCTATTTTTCAACCATTTGTCCCTCTTTTAGATGTAAGGAGTGTGAAAAAACTAATATATGCTCTCTTCCAGGAACTTTGGAGAATGCTGGTCACCAAACTATTGTATACAAATTTCCCATTTTTCACCATATTATCAGTTTTACCACTGCGAAGTGCTGGCGCCCGTTTGATTTGCCATCGTATCGGACAACCACGTTTCACAAACATCGTATCGGACAACCAAGTTTCACCCTTGTTTCTGAGTGAATTAAATCCATGGTGTGAAGCGTGTGTTGAACCATATAGTATTTATCGTATTTTAATTTCGTGTAAGGAATTTAACAACGAACGCTTACATTTTTAAAAACCTATTTTTTAACAATACATGATTTATTGGGGGAAACACAACACAGAAACTTGTTTTCTTTTTAAGGGCAATCGATTTTTTAAATTTTATTTAATTTTTTAACATTTTATATCTGTATAATTATATATATTTTCTTTTCATTATTTTTATATACAAGTAGATTTTAATAATATTATATACAAAAAATTTTGTTTTTTAAAAGTTTTTAATGTTGTTTGGGCTTAAAAAAAAATGCAAAACTGAAAATTTAGTCTTGGCGCAGCATGTCCATTTTTGGACCTTGCACCATGAAACCCAACAAACCATCTCACATCTCTCTCTCTTTGTATTTGTTATATATATATATATATATATATATATATATATATATATATATATATATATATATATATATATATATATATATATATATATATATATATATATATATATCTTGAGATCTATAATATTTCGGAAATTAAAATTTTATGTCGAATTTATTTATTTAAAACACGCAAAATTGTTTAACGTTTCTCATTTAAGTAATCATTTATATTTTTTGTATTTCATTTAATATTTCATTAGGAGTTTAAGCTCAAATTGACATTTATATATTGAGAAAGGTAAAATTAATTAATATTTCTCCGAAACTACTTTTCCTGAGATTTTCTTAATACATTTAAATTTATCACTGATAACAAATTTTTCACTGACCAATTC
>JAPDSC010001263.1:0-14416 GCA_026290005.1 Latrodectus geometricus
ATAGTAAATTATTATCAATAACAAAAGTCATTAATCATTATTAGCAACGCTGTCTTTCTAAAATACTATTCTGATTGCCGCTTTGGATTTACAAACTTGGATCACATTTCACGTTATGAACAACAGAAGAGCGAAATGCTTATAACTACTTTCTTTTTATGAACAATATTTACAATTATATACTTATTTTAGATACAATATTAGTAAATATAGTTTACTGTGAAATTTTTTTTTCATTCTGTGTGAGTGTAAATATGTATTACTTCGGAATAAGATGTTTTTGTGTTCTCAGAACTACAAAAATTTGACGCGATATTTTCATATCAACTTTCTATTACGTTCTCTCAGAAAGAAACTATGTTTCAAGAAATAAAACAACTACTTAAATGTTTCATAATATTTAAAATATGATATATTATTATTAACAGAAAAATATTAAAATCATATACTAAAATAATATAAAAATGTTTCACTACAACCCATTCATTCCTTATAAGGAAATAGTATTAGTAAATTATTGGGAAATAAATGCATACTTATATACTTCAGGTAAATAAAAGTATCTTAATTTCAAAATTTTAAATAAGTCATTGTAAGCAGAAAAATCTATTGGGGAAATATAAAATGCAATTAAATCTCTCAACTATCTGAAAATCAAAAGAAATTTCCAATAAAAATAAACTAAGATTCTGGAATTTTGGGAAGGGTTTTGGGTTTTCTTTATGCTATACATCACACATTTATTTTATAAGGCAATTGCTTTAATTTTTTAACATAAATGTTTATTTGAAAGGAAATTACATTTATGAGTCATCAGTGTAAATACAATTCCGAGCTTTGCATGTACTTGTGCTATGCATGAAATGAAATATTACCTCGTTTTTTTATTTTAATTACGTTGCATTTAGTTACACTAAATAACTTTAGAAAACGATTTTCAAAACACCTTAAATTTTTATGATGAAACATGGTAATTACCAGGTCTAGAAACAAATAATTAGCACATTTAATTAAAATTGGATGATTGTGTTTTTTGTTTCAGGAAATATTTCTCTGCATTATACACTGCTCAAAACAATTAAAGGATATTGAGGTTTCAGGTGGATCTTGTGGCTGGGAAACTTTTTAACTGATTGATACATGGTCGACAGACGTAGTAGGCTATATGAGAATAAATTACACATGTTAGGCAGAAAAAAATGCATTTTATTACGCATTTATGTACAAAAAGAAAAAAAACACAATTTGTGCATATAAGAAAAAAGAATAAGAAAAGGTGTTTTCTTCAAAGGAAATAATTTTCAGTAAAGGGTATGGTTTCCACGGACAGCCAGCAACGTTAAACACCATTGAGGCATGGAGTCAATGAGGCTGTTAATCACGAGTTGGTGTATTCTGTCTCACTCTTCCAGAAAAGCTCTTTCCAGTCCTTGTAGAGTTTATGGGGGTGGTTGGTGGCCAGCAACTCATCTTCCTAGAGCGTCCCAAACGTGCTCTATTGGATTCATAATAGAAGAACCCGCTGGTCATTCCATTTGTACGAGTCCTTCCTTTAAAATGAAATCCTCCACCAGGTTAGCACGATGTGGCCTGCAGTTATCGTCCATTAAAACGAAGTCATCTCCGATTGCTGCAGCGTAAGGGATTACAATAGGTCTGAAGATCTCATCCCTATATTGGCGACCAGTATGAGGTTCATCTCGAATGATATAGAGGTCGGTGCGCCCATCTATGGAGATACCACCATACACCAATAATTTCCTCCCCTCCCCCCCGCCAAATCTGACACTTTCGTGCATGATCGCAGGATTATTCCTACTTCCACGGTGCCTCCAGATGAAAATACGCCTATTATCAGGATGAACAGAAAACCAGGACTCGGGGACTCGTCAGAAAAAAGAACATTGCTCCATTCATTTCTCCTCCAGTTCACATGCTGTGTTGTCTACTCCCTGTGGTAGCGAGATGCCTTGATACATACCATCGGTCGGCGAGCATACAGACCTACACCATGGAGCCAGTTTCGGACAGTCTGAGTTGAAACCGTTGTGTCAGTAGCCAAACGAAGGTGCCATTGGAGAAGAGTAGCGTTCATATTTCGGTGTCTCCGGAGTTCGGTTAACATTAAATAAAGATCTTCATTGGGCGTTGTAGCCCGTCTACGACATTTCCCTGATCTTTAGCCTACACTTCCAGTCTCTAAAAAACTGTTCCAGATCCTGGAAATCACACTTTGTGACACCACAATGGCTTGCGCTACTTCAGCTTGAGTTTGGTCCCCTTCTAACCTAGCAACAACTCTCCAAGCTTCTGAATCAGTTAAATGACTTCGCTGTGACATCGTACTCATCGAAACAAAGCAATCACTGAATGTCAATCATCCTTGTCTTTTATTCAGTTGAAAGTCAAATATTATTCACTGCCGCTGAAGCAACGTTTTTGACGTCAAACTCAAAATAAGCATACTCCACAGTTTGAAAACCAGAAAAACTTACATTTGTGATTCTCTTCTCCTATTTTTTGGCAAAAAAAAATTTCGCTTATATCTTTATTTTGTATAAAACCTACAATATCCTTTAATTGTTTTGAGCAGTGTAGATATTTAAATAACAGCTTTTAAACTTTGCATCACTGCACAGAAATTTGTATGAAACTTTCATTTCGTGTAAGATTTTGATTGAATTTCCTTAAATATAAATAAGACCAATATATTTTCAGGAAAAATTCTTTTATTATAAATTAATTTTATTACAGTTTATCATGCAGTTATTTTCTTTGAAATATACAATTAGTTCTTGAACAATTTTGATTTAAATTTCTTTTAGAGTTCTACAAATAATTTAAAAACACATGCAATCTCGATTTCTTGCCCCAATGCAAACACCATATCTTCGACCTCTTCTTATACATTCATTGGCACAAGCTTCTTCATCTGGGCATCCCTCTCTGAACGATGCTTGAAGTAATTCTATAAACAGAAAAATATGCAAACTTTGAATATTCATACAAAGACATCAGAGACAGAATTAGTAATGTTTAATCTAAAGTAAACGTTTTGTAATTATATAAAGTTTAATTCACCTAAAATATAATAAAATAACCTTCTTATTTTGTGAGTGACAAAGATTTGGAGTAACTTTTTCAAAATAAATAAGTGTAAAATGAAAGTTCTTTAATCTACGCTTTCAAAATTTATACTTGAGAAAAACAAATTATTAAAGAAATTTTTCTCAAAATGTTTGGCATTTAATGGGATCATGAAAAAAGCTTTTGCAAAAGTATTTCAATTTATTTGTTGGAATCAAACTTGATAGATATTTTTTCGCTGTTTTCACCTTCACATAATCTTTAATCACTCATTATAAATATTAGTTTGATAATGGTTAATTTTTAAATATTATTACTTAAAATTATGTAATAATACTTAAAAATTAAATTGGCTCTGAGTTATAACTGAACTCTTCGATTCAGCATAAAAGCAACGTCAGAAACAAAAATGTCATCCAAAGACGTTACTGTCATAACTTTGTGTCATGAATTAAAAATTAACTTCCCGTTTCTCTAACTAAAAAATTTTAATACCTTGCTACCTTGAGTTCTTAGTGACTCCTTAAGAATCTAAATGCTTGTAAAATTACTACTCGTGTTCAGTAATATTAATTCAATGTTCCCTTATAATTGAAATTGATTTTATGTCGCATTATTATTTCAGTACAACTATGATTCTTTATCAAAATTCAGAACACTTATATTTTTTCCGATTCTCAGCATACATTAATAATAAATTTTATGTGCACTTTTCTTTGAGATTTTTGAAATATAATTTTTCTTTGATTGAACAATGAGTATTTGCATATTCATGACCAGTTTGAGAAATCTTAAATAAATGCTCATGTTTGTACATTCCATTTATTTTATTTTCAATAAATTTCAATTCAACACTTATTTATATTAAATAAATATTTTCAAAAACATGATTAGAAACTAATTTTATTTCATGACAAACCTATGCTAAAAAAATGATTCTAAATAAATTGAAAAAAAGAAATATCAACCGTGTCAACCTTATCAATGTTAATAAACAATGAAAAGAATTATACTTCACCTGAGATATAGTGATAATAAAAGTAAAAACTTCATGGCATATTAGGGAGCAGTCGTTTCTCTCTCTCTCTCTCTCTCTCACTCATTCTCTCTCTCCATCGTTACATTTTAAGTTATATTTTAACTAGTCAATACATGCGATACTTCCAAGCATTTGATTTTCAATTATTACTTTTTACTCAAAAGAAATTTTACCGTGAAGCTCAAAGATTTTAAAAGGGGTCTAAAATAAATCCTATATAATGAAGCAGATTACTAAAATCATGTAATTATTATCTATATTTATAAATAAGTAATTAAAATTACCAGATTCAGTATAGATAAAATGAGGGAAAATATGAGTTATCCTCAAGATTTAAGATACACTAACCCCTCAGTATCATATAAAAAGGTATGCAAGTAAACTTTGAGGCAAACAATATTCATTATTTGTCTTCTGTTTCTTAAACCAGTAAACGTTTTCATGAAGTAAGATTAAATGAAGAATAACGGAAATTTGAAGTGAACATATATCAACACAATTAATAATAACTTCTAATAAGAAGCATTTATTAAATTCTGATGATAAGTTTGACTTTCTATTCTCAAATTTATTCACTAAAAATGTATGGAATGAAATTTTTCTCAACACTGAAATGAAGAAAGAATGAAAAACTGAACGACCATTATTTGCAATTGGCTGCAACAAAAAAATATATATTCTTCACAAAAAATGACAATTTAATTTATAATTCTAGCATTTATTTATGAAAATGAATATGTCTTCGAATAATTATTGTTGATAGTTATTGTCGTAATGCTATTTGTCAATTTTAAGTGTGCCACTCAGCAGCCAGAGAGCATTTCATTCAATTCTTAAGATTAAGAAGTACAAAATTTAAAAACTTGAGTCTGTAATGATGATAATTTGTTAATTATCAACATTTAATCTATCTCAATCTATAGTTTACATATATTTAAGCTTTAAACTTACCTTTATTTTGCTGTGTCATGCTGGATAATGTGCATGATTCAGGCCTAATGCAAGGACCATCTGGGAAGGATCTTCTGACTAAACCTTCGTCACACACACATCCTTCAACACACATAAGTGGGCAAGCTAAATATTCCTCTTGATAATTTGTGCAGTTTCTCTGACACATTGGGTTGGCACCACACTCGGAATAATGCTCCAGTGATGGGCATTCTATTAGTTCACCTGAACAAAAATCATTACGTGAATGAAATTTAAAAAACCCAAAATACAGATGTCCGTATGAGCAATTAAAAATGTTGAAATAAATTAATAACTGCAGAAAATAATTTCTGTAAAGTGATCTGATTCATGTTTTTAATTTCTTAACACACTTTTTTTTTATGTTTTAACATAAATGTGCCACTATGTATATAAATGTTATATTTTCTAGTAAAATACAAAACTGACGTAATAAAATATAATAAATAGCAATTTATCACAAATCCTTTTGTTATGCTTTATGAAAAGTGATTATTTGAATAGATAAACTTAATAGTAAATCGCTTATAAACAAAACTAACATTTTTTTCACTTCTCAAATTTTGTTAAAAAATTATACTTATATTTTTACATTAAGGTTGTAATTATCTCCATTATTAATTTTATAGTGTGACCTTTTTAATTGATTGATTTAGTTTTCTTATCATTGTTATTTCACATATGGGATTAGTATTTTACCCCAACATTTACCTAAGCATTTCCTAAACTATCATATTGTTCCAATAACATTTTTAAATTTTTCTTTTCTGTCTGTGAATCTATTACTGTAAAATCTGTGTATAACCTATTATTTATGATCAAAATCTTTGTTTATTTTATGTTTCTCATAGTGTTCTAATTAGAACCTTAATTATATTAAATCTGTTTCATTATTTTTTAATTTAATGATATAATGTTAGAATAATGTTTTAAGAACTTCTAATATATCTGAGAGTTCAGCTAACTTCCCTAAAAAAGTAAAATCTAAAAATACAGTGATTATTATTTTCTTGAGAAAGTTTTTGTTTTATTGAAACATATCATTTAACTCAATTAAAAGTAGATAAATTTCAATGATATTTTAATAAAGTATATAACTGGTTGAAGTATACAAATTGAGTACAAATAGTTTAATTTCTTTAAAATTATGAACTACCCGTTATGTAATACTCAATTTTTCAACTCTGTTATTCACATTTCTGTAAAATGATATAATTCCCTATTATATTCATATTTTTAACTAAGTTCTTTTTCAGTCAATTTTTCAATAAGTTTCATTTTTAACACTTTCCTATAAGTTCATAAAAGTTCAAAGTGGATTACTTAATTCTCCTATGCAATGTCAAATCTCTTAAACTTGATACTATATGCTTTTTAAAAAAGTCTAAGCTTTCAATTTTATTTACAAACAAAATTTCTCCGAAACCATTTAATAAATTTTCTGAGCAAAATTTGCCTACAACTACTTTTTTTAATTACGAAAATAATCGTATCATTAATACAGTAATTAATTTTTAAAATCTCATAATTATAAATTTAATAGGTTGATAAGCATTTCCAAATATGTTTGGTTCAATGTAATAAATATTTGCATTGCGTCATTCATAAAAATTTTGAAACAACTCATTTAAAAAGTATTCCTATTTTTAATTATTGTAAAATATTTCTAAAATCCATATGTTGATTCTCTCCGAATTGCTACTATTTACTAAACATTTGACTGTTTCATTAAAATATCTTAATATAAACACAATTTCAATTACTTAAGCTCTTTATATAAACACCATAATGGAACTAAAAAGTGACTTAAAAAGCGTTATGGAAAATATGTCAAACATACTTAGGGAATTTAAAGAATATTTAATTCGGATAAGATTATAATAACTCTTTATATTTAAAAATTGTAAACTTAACAAAATTTAGGATCTGTAAGAAATATGCAAGCTTTTAGTAAAATTCATAATATGGTTTATAAATAATAACATGTAGAAGATAAAATTTAATTTCAATTAATTTTTTGGAGTAAAGGAAAATGGGGGAAATGTTTAAAGAAAAGCAGATATATGCAAGAAACTACAGGTTACAAAATCTTATTTAAAATTTTTCAGGTTTAATTCAAGAATTTCCAATCATTATAACAATATTATCATTAACCGAATATTTATCACTGGAAAAGTAGTCCCATTAAAAAAAGAGGAATCTTCAGTATTATGAGTGGAATTTTCAGGTATTTATAGTGAGAACCTATAGTTGGTATAACTACCATAACAGCGAGATTTGAAAAAAATAGCAATTTAGATTTCAATTTCAAATAAATCGTTCAACTATCATATGGATAATCAAGAAGATTTTAACAGTTTTAACACATAACCTCATTATGATTTTGAATTAAAGATTATGTTAATAAAAATCATGAAATTATTCAATAAACTTAACTCCTGCAAGTGAACTCGTGTAAAGTTGTAATCATGCAACTAAAAAATAATATATCACTTAATTTTACCTTAATATGTTTTTAACTTTTTTTATTTTGATCATTTAATAATAATCAAATAAGATATAAAAAAAAGCATTAGTTCAATAAGAAATGTAATTTATTACAAATATTACTCACTTTTTCTTGGTAAATTAGTATAAACTTCTGATGTATAAGCTGAAAAAGAGTTATATTAATTAAATTATATGTCAAGCATCTCAAGCAAGCTACTATTTACAAAAATTTTAATATATAATGGAAAAAACTACTTTAGTCTAAAAAACTGTAAAATATCAAGTTAATAAAACTAAAAAAAAAATTTTTAATTGAACTATAAACACTACTTACTATCTTCAGGGGAAGTTGAGTAATCTTGAGATATAGACACTAGAAAATATTATCACAATTAGTTTCTCTGTAAACCATGCATTTAAATTTAATGATAATCAGTTAGAATTAGAATTATTTTAAAATGATGATAAAAAAATTTTAAATCATGAACATTTTAGAAAAGAAAAATAGAATAATAATTTTAATGAGTACTATTAATTCGAAAACTCACTTTTTTGTGGGGAACTGGTATAAATTCGGGATGAATAAGCTAAAAGAGAATTAATTATAAAAACAAAATATGGTAAATCGCTTAAAGAAATTAAGTTATTATTGTCAAAAAAAAACAAATTAAAATTTTTAAATTTAACAACAAACACTTCTTACTGTTTTTAGGTGAAGCTGAATATCTGTGTGATGCGGTCACTAAAAAACAAATATTATCACAATTAGTAATTCTATTTGCTTTGTGCTGATATTTAATAATAGCTAATCAAAATATCTTATGAAAATTAAATTAATAATTTCAGAGAAAATATTAATATTGATAATTACGAAAGCTTCTCACTTTTTTCTGGTGAACTGGTGTAAACTTGAGATCGATGGACTAAAAAAAAATTATTATAATTAATTTATGATAAATATCTCTTTAATCATTCATTATCAATGAACTATATTCAAACCAATATTGTAATTTAAGCTTTTTTAATTTAATGAAAAGCACTATACTATCTTCAGCTGAAGCTGAATAACCTCTCAATTCAACCTTTTGTAAGGAAGTTTCAATTAGCCTTATATAGTCATGAAATTGATGCCTTCTTAACATCGCCATCTGAAGCACAACTTCTTAAAAATATGCCATGTAAAACAACTTTCTACAGGATATGATGGTCTTATAGCTGATAATCGGTATTTGACGTTAAGAGTGCACAAAAAATCAAAAGAAATGAGTATCCACATGAATACTCTAGAAAACTAGACAGTATAAAACGTATGATTTATCGTAAAACAGCAGGATATTCGTGGAATACTAATTTAAAATTGACAATCATCAGAATTTACATTGAATTAAAACCATAACACATTCTGTTAAACTCCGTTCAGTCGTTGATAATAGTCGTATTTGTATTTGGATCTCTGCGATTAATGATTCAATCATGACTTTAATTAATAAGACACATTAGGTAGAAGCCTTTTTGTGCCTCTGTCCTATTTTTCGCTAACGTAGCTCGTAAAAGTTAATTAAAATATAATTCAGTTCAAGTTTAAAATTATTATAGTCTGCGGCAATTTGTATTAAATTTTATGGTTAAAGTTTCAAGAAACAATATGTTCATGAATTAATCTGATAATTTGAATAATTATTCTAAATAACAGTATTTAGGAAACGTATCACTATGAATGCAGACGTCAGTTTGATATTTTTCGTAAATAACATGATACCCAACTGCACTCTTAATTGAACATTTGAGAAGTTTTATCTGAAACACTAAATCAAACAATCTAAAAGCTTAGCTAGTTTAAGAAGCAATTTACTCAGTATAAAAGCAAAAACTCCTCAGTTGTACAAATTGCGCTATACGTCACCATCACACATATTCACATATCTTGCATTTTCATTACAAAAGGGTGAAAATATATAAAATTACGGAAAAAAATAAAAAAATATTTAAGAACCATGATTAATAAATACTTAGGCCTTACATTGTCTGTTCGATAATCAAAATATAATTTGTTTTTAAGCATATTTCAACTTCATAAAGAAGAAAAAACCAAAAAAACTTTAAAAAATAATCTTCCCTATTTTATGTGAAAGATGAGAATTTTTCCTTTAAATTATTTGTCTTCTACCAAAGTCACAGTGAAAATTAGGAGACTTTTTTTTATTAAAAACATGAAGAAGAGGAAATTACCTGTAGGGCATTCAAACGGAAATATGCAATCTCCACGTGGACCTCTTACATAACCAGGAAGGCAAAAGCATCCAACAACGCATCTCTTGTCACATGGTCTATCATAGCTTGCATAATTTTTGCAATCATCTGGGCAATTTGTTCCACAAGTATCATAGTACTCTAGCTCTGTACAGTCTTCTGGTTTTTCTGAAAATAATTATTTTTAGAAATAATAATCATGAGTTTAAATAAAAAAAAATTTAAGATCTCATTTTTAATTATCTTATTATGCAATTTAGAATATTGTAAATACTATAAGAAACCGCAATGGGTATAGAAGTATCATATTTTTTATAATGGCATTGCATGGAAAAGTTAATTTATTTTGTAAATCGAATATTGGAGATAGAAAAATCATAATTAATGTATAGATATGCATACGCAAATAGTTAATAATCAATCAATAGAAAGAAAGTGTCAGAAATATATGTTGAGCTCTATGTTCTACAGATGAAAACGCTTTTGTCCAACAATACTTTTTTACAAAATTATAAGTATTAAATACTGTCATGGTATTCACGAACAACAGTTTATTCAGTTTTACTTGAGATTCATATAGTTAGGAAACATTGGCATTGGTGATTTCTGAGAATGGTGTTTTGTCTTATCCTGGAGAAAAAACGAGGAATATTTTTGATATTATTATTTTAACAGTGTTAAAAATATTGTCAATTAAAAAACCCCTTGATTCAATGCATAAAACTTTTGAATACAATAGTATTTGGTTAATACAACACTATTCATTGCATTAAAAAGACTGGTAAGCAGCCGATTAGGTTATAGGTTGGATCAAGATTTGATTCATTATAAAGTCCTTAATAACAAAAATTTAAATAAAATAGTAATAAAAATTCCTTGTTTTGTTTCTAAAGATTTGACCATGAAACATAAACCTTACTGTTTCTAAACTTTGTTAAATTTAGATGAAACTATGAATAACTATTTTGCTGAACTCATTATACGTTATCTTAGTGAAAGATGTCTTCAATATTTACTTTAGTACATCAACAACAAAATGCCGTATCATTGTTAAAAACGCATGCTTCTTAAAAATTGTTTATTTCTACTTTTAATATTGAAATATTACTTTACAAGTATTAGATAATAAATAAGATAATAAACAAATACTGATAAAAGGTATATTTCTCTAGATTTTCTTTAAAATTCCTTTATTTTTTTTTTAAATTCTTCAAAACTCCTTTATAACTAAAAAAAATGAATTTATATATAATTTTTACACTTTGTTATAGATACATTATAATACATTTTGTAATTTAAGCATGATATCATTCATTTCTTAAATAATTCGCAACGTATATTTTATGAAAAATTTTAAGGCTCTAAAATACAGTCTCAAGTAATTTCAATTTGCGAAAAAATTTTGGTTGAAGGAACTAATTCAGTAACATTACCTATGAAAACATATTTATTCAATCGATTTATGTGCACATATTGTTATCATAAAAGATCCCCTATTTACTAAAATTTAGCTATTGAATTTCTCAAAAACAAGATATTTCTTAAATATATTTTTTATATATTACTTATAACTTACGTATAACATGATCTTAAAAAATAATCAATTATAATGTTCTTTTAATACATCATGGATACATTAAAATGTTAAAACAATATGAAATAGTTTGCAAAGATGATAGTTATTCGTTCAAACATTAATTAACATTTCATTATATTTAATATTTACTGTTTGTAGGACACAAATCTGGCTTAATACATCTTCCATCAGGGCCTCTAATAGTTCCTTTCTTGCAAGTACAACCGGGCAAGCAAATTAAATTACACTTCCTGGCACGATCTTCATAGTTGTCACAGTCATCTGGGCAAGAACTGACACACACAGAGAAAACTTCATCCCTTCTACAAATAACAGGTATTGGAAGAAGATCTGAAATTGTGTCAAAATTCTTTAGTCAGGAATTATATTATATTATATATATATATACTAATTAAATTGGAGGGAAAAATTTAAATTATTTAAAAACTTGTATTTTAGTGCACTGATTTTATTGCAATTTCTATATCAGCTCAGCACAAATTTAGTTTTATGCATCAAATATTATGATATCTAAACTTTTGCAATACTTATTTTCAGAATTGCATATAGCAAAATTAAAATAATTAATGCAATTTCATATAATCTGTTTAGACATTATTTTAGCCAAAGTAAATATATATTCTTCATAATTCTTTAATATGAGTATAAATTACTTTATTGTTAAATTTGAATTATTTTAAAAATTAAGCGTTGCATAATTGCTAATTTCTTTAGTTTTAATATCAACTATATTTGTTTCAAATGTATTCTATTGTTTGATTTCACTATTAAAATTTAAAATAAGTTTTATGTTGCAGTGTTGCATCAATAAACTCGATGAAGTCAAAAATAAAATTTCATAAATTTATTTTTCTAAAAATAAATGCATTTTAGAAGTTCCATTTTCTAATCTTACTTTGTCCTAAAGTTATTTTGTGTGAATGTAAGAAAAGTATTTGATTCTCCTCAAATGAATTATAGTTCAACAATTTTAATTCATTTTCATAATTCAAAAGCAGTTAGTTGAACCATATGATAAAAAATATGATTTTAAACAGCATTTTTAAATAGTGATACAAAAGTTTCTGTTATATGAACATTTAAGCAGCTAAATTTTAAACTAACAAGTCTTATGTTCCTCGAAACTTTTTTGGTATTCTTAGATTGAATAGCGATTTACCATATCTTAGAAGTTGCTTTCCGTTATCTCATTATGGAGAGTAAATATTCTGGTATTTATTTAATTCAGAGAAAAAGTAAAGGGAAATACTTATATAGTTGCAATACTATATTATAAGAAATATATACTTTTCTTAGTTAACTTTTCAGAATCAGTGAACAAAAATGTTAGATTAATCTATACATAACATCAAGTGGCATATTATTCTTTTTTTACTACACTACTGGCCATTAAAATTGCTACACCAGGAAGAAATGCAGATAACAAAATGATATTTATTGGACAAATATATAATACTTGAAATAACAAGTGATTAAATTATCAAAAAATTTGGCTTTATAGATCCTGAGAAATCAGTACCCAGAACAACCACCACTGGCAGTAATAACAGCAGTTATACGCCTGGGCACTGAGGTAAACAGAGATTGGATTGCATGTACAGGTACAGATGCCCATGCAGTTTCAACACGAAGCCACAGTTCATCAACCGTAGTGACTGGCGTTTGGTGACAATCCAGTCGCTCGGCAACCATTGACCAGACGTTTTCTATTGGTGAAAGATCTGGAGAACGTGCTGGCAAGGGCAACAGCCGAACATGTTCCATATCAAGGAAGGTCCGTACAATACCGGCAACATGCGGTCGGGCATTATCCTGCTGAAACGTAGGGTTTGGCAGGGCTCGAATAAAGGGTAGAGCCACGGGTCGTAACACACCAGAAATGTAACGTGCACGGTTCAAAACACCATCAATGCGAACAAGAGGTTACCAAGACGTGTATCCAATGGCACCCCATACCATCACGGGCCAGTATGACGATGACGAATGTACGCTGCCAGTGTGCGTTCACCACGATGCCGCCAAACACGGATACGACCATCATGATGCTAAACACAGAACCTGGATTCATCTGAAAAGATGACATTTCGCCATTCATGTGCCCAGGTTCGTCATTGATCACACCATTGAAGGCGCTCTTGTCTATGACGTAGCGTCAAGGGAAGCCGCAGCCATGGTCTCCGAGCTGAGAGTCCATGCTGTTGCAAACGTCGTCGAACTGTTCGTGCAGACACTTGTTGTCTTCCAAAGGACCCCGTTTCTTGACTCACGGCTCGTGACGTGGTTGCACGATCCATTAAGGCCATGCGGATAATATGCATGTCTTCTCGGCTGCTAGTGATAGGTGGCCGTTAAGATCCCGCATGGCGTTCCGTATTACCGTCCTGAACCCATCGATTCCATATTCTGTTAACAGTCATTGGATCTCGACAGACGCGAGCAGCAATGCTGCGATAAGATAAACCGCAATCCCGGTACGCTACAATTCGACCTTTATCAAAGTCAGAAACTTGCTGGTATGCATTTCTCCTTCTTACATGAGGCATCACAACAACTTTTCACCAAGCAACAACGTTCGAACACAATTTGTGTATGAGGAACCGGCTGAACAATTTCCTCATTTAAACACAATGTAGGTGTCGCTACTGGCGCCTGCTTTGTCTGAATGCGCTGAAAAGCTAATCATTTGCATATCACAGCACCTTCTTCCTTTCGTATAAATTTCACGTCTGTAGTATGTCGCCTTCTTGGTGTAGCAATTTTAATGGCCAGTAGTGTATAAAAAAATGGCAACTTATATTACAGACCTTCATATGAATTTAAGATTTATTTGTTAAACAGATTTTCTTTGAAAAGTATTCCCAGAATTTTGAATAATACAACTTATTCTTGTAAAAATTAAATCTTGCAAAACGTTTATCAGAAACAAAAACTCACTTTATCTTTTGTATAAAAATAGTTTCCTATAATAAAAAAACATTCCT
>JAPDSC010001266.1:767-16781 GCA_026290005.1 Latrodectus geometricus
ATATATATATATATATATATATATATATATATATATAAATTTCATTACTTTAAATTATAAAAAGGAATGCTTTTAGAATGTACAATTTTTAGAGAAGCATTTTAGATAAGGGAAATTATTATGTATTACTTTACAGCTCCTGCAAAAAATACGGCATACTTTTTTTGTTTTAAAATTGTTTCTTTGTTTAAATAATGATTTGTTGAATAAATGTATTCAGTTATAAAAGATCTCTTTACGAATAACAGCAAAAATGTTGTAATTCTTTAATATATATTAAGTCCTTTAATTAATCTTTATTTTTTATGCAATTATTGTTATTATTCCTTTTTAAAAATATTAATTTATGTTTCACAAACTATAACTGCTGTTTGTTAATATTCTTAAAGTTATAGTAAGTGAAAAAAATAAAGGATAAATAATGTATTTTATATTTATTGTATTCTCAAAAACTTAGTTATATATTAGCTAGTTATATATGAATTGAAAATATTTTGCCAATTATATGTAAGCAAATCATTAGTATAAAGTAAAAATGAATAAAGTATAGTATTATAATGATTATTTTAAAAAGAGAAGGTTGTAGGAACGAAACCAAGGCAAACTGAAATTTGTCGCATTGTCTAATGATGGTTAGGACACATAAAGTATGTCGTTATTTTCATGTCTTTCAAGGTAAGTAATATTTCTTGGGCTGTACTTGACGAAGACTGGGCTTTGGTTTACTTAAATTTCTAAATAACGAAGACGGATAAAGATGGCTAATCCACAAGGTGTCCTAGTATAAATAGTCATCAATTCTCTACCTTGTAATGCTCAAAGGCCTAAACCTTATCTGAAATTTGTAAGCAATATTAAAAGGAAATCGGTAAGTTTGAAAATAATCTAATTTTTTCAAGTACCTTATGTAAAACTGAAGCCTGACTCTAGTTATTTTAATGTAATTTAATTAAATTTTACTCAGATATATAAACACATTTAATAATTTAAAATATTTCTATTTAATCAATTTTATTCGTTTAAAAGTGAAATAACATGAGTAAAATAATTAATATAATTTTCCAGACAGGGTAGATATTTTATGCAGTTTTAAATTAATTTTTGTATTCAACCAATATTAGAAAATGCGATGTTTCTAAAAGGTATTAACATTGTAAATTGAAACTTTAAGTAAAAGTCCTGCAATATATTTTCTTAAATGATTTATTTTAAATGATTGTTTTTGTCCCATGAAAGTGACTTTGAAACATTTTCTCTTCAAAAAATACTGATTCCATTTTTCAACTTAACTAAATTTTTTTTGATCGATACGAAACAAAATAGATATTAATGTCTTCAGATAAAGTGAAACCTCTTCTCTTAAATTGAAATTAATTTCTTGAAACCATTTAATCTCAATTACAAAAACCTGAGACACCATGTTAAGGCTTTTAGGTAAGTGTATTTATAGATTAAAATTAATGTTTGCTTTGTATTGGAAGGCAATTTATTTCAATTTAATTCAATTTATAAACATGTTTGAATCGATTTTTTTAATTATAGCTTTTTCAATAATGACCGAAATGCAAAAGTTATGTTTAGCATTGATTTATAATCGAAATATATTTAGTTGAATTGATTTTACATAGACTGCTTGCTCTTATACTCCATTTGATAAATTGACTTCGCGCTTGATTCCATATATATATATATATATATATATATATATTAAATACGTGAGAGGGAAATTCACAGTTTTGATGATAAAATGTTTTGGGAAAATACTAATAAAATAGTTTCTTTCTTTAAACTGAATTTTTTGGCAGACTTCTTACATTTCATTGGTTGTTCCACATCATGTGACAACTCGTTAAAAGCTGTCTTTTTTCTAGATACCATTACATCCCCTGGGAAATCTTGCCTTTCGAAACTCATAAAGTGAAGAAACAGTGGTTGATACTGATGAGCCAACCCAAAATGAAAATGGAAGATGAAGTCATGTCTAGAATAACATAGAATTTTACCCTGTT
Organism: Latrodectus geometricus; assembly: GCA_026290005.1. Lineage (NCBI taxonomy): Eukaryota > Metazoa > Arthropoda > Arachnida > Araneae > Theridiidae > Latrodectus > Latrodectus geometricus. Next base: position 2,777 of record JAPDSC010001266.1, read on the forward strand.
TTTTTTTTTATCAAGTAGAGTTACTTGTTATTGCAGAAGCAAGATTTTGAGTTAAAATATTTGACTACTGTTAAATTGTATGTTAAAAATTTTTAAGTGATACTTTAAAGCAAATTTAGAAATTTTATATTAATTTATCAGCTATTTTTAAATGATTGTTTTTCAGTTAAATTCATAAAAATCTTAAGATCAACTTATTTTTAGGAGTTATTTTCAGTGATATTTCTTCTGTCTGGAATCCTTAGTATGCACTAAAATAGCAAATAATCAGATTTAATACATAGCTCTTGTTTTAATGATTTTCAAAATTTTTTTTTAATGATTTTTCGTTACTTTCAAGCAAAAACTAAATTTATCAATAACATAAAATTAATTTAATGCAATAAGATTAATAATATAAAGCTTATACAATAAAATGAATAAAGTTTAATATAAAGCATATTTTGGATGTGTTTTGTGATTATAATCTACTAAATATTAAAAAATTAAATACATTTCCAGTGATAGAGTCAAAACCTGAATAATGTGATGCCTTAATTTGATCTTGGATTAATGTATTTACAATATAAAATAATATTTACATTAATTTTTAATTTTAAGTGAAAAATTTTAGGAAAAACAAGGACATAATAAATTTCACTTGAATTTAAATGAATATATTGTTTTTGAAGATAATTCCTTAACTTAAAACTAAATTCAACCCTTATCTCTGCAAATATAATGTTCCATCAGCGAATCAAAATTTTTTTTGTAAGTAAAATCAAATAACAATGGCACCATGACAGATTGATTTCCAAACAAATGATTTAAAAAAAGAAGCAGTTATTTATTCATCTTTACTCTACAAGGAATTATGTTGGTAAATATTTATTTAATTTTACTTGTCATATTTCGCTATTTTTCCACAGAATCATATAAAAATTTGTAGAAAGTGACAAATCCGATGAGAATTTCATCTTATGTTCTTTAAAGCAAATGAGATGATTTGTAGAATTCAATAAATTTGAGTCCTTTGGAATAAGCATCCAAATTAGTAATAAATAATATCATTAAAGGAATAGAACTTTTTGAGTTATTTAATAAAGAAAGCCCTATTCCACTAACTGTTTTGTAGAATATATTTAAGCTTTTTTCTTTATGAATGCGCTCCTTTACACCAGGGGTCGCCAAAGTGGTCTATATAGATCCCTAGTGGTCTATTTAACAACAGTAGGGGTCTATCTGACCCAAGGGGTCGAATGGATGACTATTGAGACTCGAAGGAAAAGCAGTTCTTAATACGCAAATCACACATATCTAACTGCATACGTAAAAGTTTTAATTATTTTTATAATTGACGTAATATATTCTTTATAGAAAATAAAATAATAAATCAGAAAACAATATGCTCCTTTTTTCCTAATGGGTTTTCGTATGTATACCGTGACGTCACAATTTGACCTTGTGACCAGTTTGTAATTTGCACGACTCATAGTATGTAGCCAGAAGAGCGATTGAGGCTTATCCGTGTCTCTTGCTGGCGAACCCATCAACCAATTAGGAGCCTTTGGGACCTTTGTGGGGGTCTATAGAGATTTCGAAAAATTATGTAGGGGGCGATGATCAAAAACGTTTGGCGACCCCTGCTTTAGACCATCAATGAGTCAGTCATCTTGGACAATCGAATATCGATTATGGAAGGAGTTAATCTCAATTAAATTTTACAAGTCCATTTATATCGCTCATGATTAATAGATGATTAGAACAAATCACAATAAACTTCTTATAGCATTGATGATTGATTAAAAGTATTTCAATCAATATTAAGACAACGAAAATATTTTATAGTTGATAAGTTTGGGTAATCAAACATTACTCCTAAATATTGTTTGGTAAGACTGAAACATTCGTAAATAATATATTTTTATGATTTATTTGTTGCAATGCGGAAATCTATAAAGGAAAGATCATGCTTATATTTGAAAGAACACATTTTAACATGAAAATACAAGCGATTTCTAATCTTAGAAAGATAATCAACTGGAAGCATAACAAAGGAAAAGATAATTTTTTCATTAATTGAGAATATTTTTAATCAGATTAAAAGGATTGATTAATTGTTTGGAAAAGAAATGGTTACTGCAGATAATTTTTCGATGCCTTTTTTTTCTCTCTAATTAGGTAAAACCTCTTCCGTCTTTTAGAATGTTATCTTTATATGTAAAGAAAATTTTATGATATTTTTTTTTAAACGATTAATAGTGATTTATTTTCATCCCTCCGTTTTTTGTAATTCGTTGATGACGTCCCATAAAAAATATCATTGGAGATCCTTTCTTTCAAAAATGAAAATCGTGGGATTTTTTGCTAAGTGTTCCTAGTTTTATCTTGATATTTTTAATAGGATTTCTGTTTGTCTGTTATTTCGTGTTCCATAGGGGAATTAAAAATCATTCTGTCTAGGAAATAATATGACGTCAGATTCTTATGGGAAATTTGAAGATAGCGAATTTCAATGATAAGAAGGTTCTGCTCGTGAAGCATTCCGATTAAATTTGATATGTATTTTATTTCCCATTCTTTTCTTGTGTTAAATTTCTCTGGAAAATAACAGATGAATCCGATATTGCAAGTTATCTTCCTTTTTTATATCTCTTTATGTTGTTTGGTTTTGTCTTCTGGGATTGGAAAAAATAAATTTTTTCATTCATTTCATTTTTATTGAGCATGAATGAGGGATGAAATTCATTGTGTAAATAATATACTTTGTCTTTGCTAAAATAATTTAATTTAATAAAAATAAAATTCGTAGGATGTTAATAAATCGAAAACTTTTCTTTATTGCTATTTTTTCGGGAAATATTCTTTGTTTGTATTATCTACAATAAAAATTAAATTAAAATAGAACGTGAAATACTAAATAATCATCAATTTGATTCGTTAAAAAAAATAATGATTATGTATGTATATTTGCACCGAGTTTCAATTAGATACAAAAGCAATGTAAGAAAAATAGATTGTGTCCAAATTTTATTTAGGTTAGATACCATTTGCTTGTTTTATACCATGTTGAACTAATTGTCAAGTTAATTAATTGGGAATAATTAAAAATATCTTTAATTTGAAATAATTTAGTTTATCTACAATACCAAATTTACAAATGTAAAGAATTGATTAAACTTCAGGAAAATTTTCACGAAAAATAATAAAAAAATGTTTGCATTTCTTGTTTATGTTTGTAAAGATAAGTAATTAACTTGTATATAAGTATATATATATATATATGAATTCTAAATGATAAGTTTACTGAAATTGTTTTTAACAAATACACTTAAAATAAAATAGATATTTATCCTATTGTCAGAAAAAGGAATAAAACAAAATAAAAGAATAAATATTTAAAATAAAATTTCAATAATGTTTTCAAAATACAAGGATATTTTGATAAGCATAAATAGAAATTAATTTATTTTACCATTATGAAAGAACCTTTTATATATTTTGCACAAAACAATTTGTAATATATATGATGTCTTCATTCAGAAATCAGAAAAAGTTTTGAAACAATCTAAAATTAATTGACATTAAATTAGCTTTAGTTTACAAACTCTTTTCACTTGCTCTTGTCTTTTCCTTTTTTCCAAGGTTGTTTTCTGGTTGACATTGATTTAGTTTTATTCAACAGAATGACACTAATCTTTTGCAGAATAGCAAAACTTCCAACTTCCTAAGCCTAAGAAAAAAAGGCTTCATTCTATCGAACAGAAAAAATGTGATCGCTATGGCTATATCACCCTTTTTCTATTCTATAGTACAGTATCCACTTTTCTTTGAAAATAACAAATACCAATTTCACCAGAAAAAGTTGCATTGACTCTGAAAGGATAAGGGTTTATTGTAAAATTGCCAGGTTCTATGAAAAAGGACAGAGGGGGCATGCCTATCGTATCTAGAATGGTTTCCAGAACAATCGAAATTTTCAAGAAAAAGATGAAACTTATATTTGATGTGTCACATAGTTATAAGGTTTTCTGCTCCGTGGAACGATTTGAGAAAAAAGTTACGTAAGATTTATATTGTTGATGTAAAAAAAAATGTAACTCAAAAAAATAATAATATTTAAATAAAAAATCAAATACTCTGTTTATATAAAACAGTACATTATAATAGACATAAATATAGTAATCTGTATAGAATACATAAGATTTGTATGTGAACAACAGAAATATTTTAATCAATTCTATAAAAATTACGAATATTTTCAATTGAAATAATTTGATATATTTTTCATATTAAAATATTGAATTTGAATTACATAGATAAATTCAATGACTTGTTCTTGCGAGTAGTTATTTTACAATTGAGATTTATTAAGTGATAAATGACATAATTACATACATTTCTTCAAGTAAAATAAATCTAATTTTGTGCTTAAAAGTATTTATAAGCGTTTTTATCTATGACATAAAGAGACTTAAATGAGAGAGAATAAAAGTTATCATATTGGTCAATTATAAGTAAGAAGCATGCAACAGTATACCATAAAAAATAAATAACTACATGAAAATGGAAAAAAAATTAGTTGTAAAATTTTTTTTCTATGGTATTACATCTTGTCTCTCAAGTGCAATAAAATTAAAGATACGGAAAAAGCATTACAATCTAAAAGACAGCTGCCCAACCTGTCTAATGGTTAGCGTACCTGACTACAGATGCGTGACACCTGGGTTTGAATCCTGACTCGGGCATGGATGTACTTTCTCTCTCTCTCTTTCTTGTCTTTGTCCTTTCTTTGTGTGTGAATGGTTGCCTAACCTAAAAACGGGTACCTATGGTATGTGTGTACTTAGGAAATCGGAATCCACATCAAATATGGTTCAGTTCTAAAAAGTGGGGCAGCACACCCCATATTGCCAGCCCGGCTGGCACATGACAACAACAACAATAACAGTATCTAAAAGACATACAGGCCACGGTGTCCTGGTTGGTTAGGGCGTCGTTCTAGTTACCAAAAGTTGGCGAGTTCGAATCACGGCTTAGCCGATGATCACTCGTGTTCACTAATGGCGACTGGGGCACGTAAAATATGTCGGGTCACAATGTCCTCCATGTTCCCATTCCAAATTAATACCTCTGGAGTGGTTGGAGCCAGGCTTCAGATCTTCACTGCTCTGTTTTCGATTTCTAAATTGGAAGATTCAGATGGTGCTGCCATCTATGAGCTAAAAGTCGTACTTCCACCTTCGTTATAGGGTGCTCTATTTAAAAAATGGAAGACGCTCTCTCTCTGGCTTAATTCACCAAGTCTGTGACGGGCATGCTTGGCGTTGCCAAGTGCCATCAGAAACAACAACAGCTATACAAATATATATATTTTTGTTTAATTAGCAATTGATGAATATAGATGAGGAAAAATATTATATTATAAGGAAACTTGCTTATAAAATCCAGGTTCTGGAAAGTATACTGGTGAGGGAAATAAAAGCTTTAATTCTTTTATTTCATAACTGATATTTGCATAAGTGTTCTTTTATCTTTTAAGGATTAAAGTAGGCATACTCTTTCTGAAAATTTAGAAAATAAAAACTAGTAACTACGTATTTAGAACATTCTAAAATAAGAGTAATCATAATATCATTAACAACCATCGATAAATTTAAGACTAACGTTTTTGATTATCTCCTCAGTAATATGAATGTATCATAATATATATATATATATATATATATATATATATATATATATATATATATATATATATATATATACTCTAATATTAAAATGCTTGAAAAGCTTAAACGGAAATAACTGAAAATAATTTCTGTGAAAAAGAATCATTACTTTTGAATACTAATACTTACTTTACTTATATTTTTTTGACTCTTTTTTCCTCCAAAAGAATCGTATGTATCACCGTGATTGCGAATCCCTTCCGACGGAAAGAATTCATTAGAATCTTGTTTAACTTTCTGAAGTTAAGAGTCAAGTTAATCAATCGTTGTCGCTATTCGTATACACAATAAACCAAAAAATTATGTATGAGCAAATGCTAAAAAGAAAAATCAACAGCGGAAGTCTTGGGGAAAAAAAAAAAAAGCCCAAATTAGATGGTCGGATATTCCTTTCTGTAAATTGTAGTCCATCAAAATTCGGTGGCCACTTCAAAAAGGTAATTTTCGCCAGCCCTTTCAAAACGTAAAAGTCGCATAAAATTGTCACGCACATTTTAAGGAATGGCAGTTAGTCTCTTTCCGGAATCTAGAGCTGTACACTTCTCGTGTTGTTTAATGTCACGCTTGACCTTTAAGGGATCTCAGAATTTCATTAACTCCAGAGCCAGTGAATGAATTGTATTTAAGAGCTAAGAGAACGTAGCATTTGGTACTTAAGAGCACTTTCAAGAATTGATTTGTAAGCTTGTTCTTTTCACAAATGGGGAACTGTTCATATAAATAAAGAAAGTGAACTTATAATAGGAATCATACCGTAATATTATTTTTTTATAGCTGGATGTAAAGTCCTTATTTGAATACTAAATTAGAATACTTCAAAAAATAAGGTTAGTACGTTAACATATCTCATTTTTAATGTCAGACTACGAAGCTGGAACGTATCATTGCTTGATAAATATTAAATGATCCACGGTTTTATCTTAATAATTTATTTTTTTCTGAATGGTTGAAAGTGGTCATTTTCTAGTCCATTAAGAAGTGGCTGAAGATAAAGTTTATGTAGAGACGTGTCTTTATTTAATGAATGGTTGAGGAATTTTTAGGCATATTTTTATCTGCTTATTTATTGGCTTCATTATATATTAATGCTTGTGTATAAATAATAATTCTATCATTAAAGTCTTTCTAACACTATAAAATAAATAATTTACTTTGCCACACAGCTGTTAATTTTGAAACCAATATAAAGGGAACATTATTTAAATTTTAAGGAAATAAAATTTTATTATTTTCAAGTTATTATATCGTTTTAGAATGCCTTAAAATTATGTATAATGTAAATTGTGTAAATATTTAAAAATGTAGACAACTCTCTGTTATATATAACATTTGCAAGTAATTAAAAAATAAATAATAAAAAAATATTGAATAAAAGTAATTGTATCTTTAAAATAAATATCAATTTATTATAAAAATATATTTATGAAATATTAAAAATATTTCTTGTAATATATCATAAATAATTTATTAATTTTTAATAAATATATAAAATAAATTTGGCATAAAATATTTTATATATTACGCTATATAATTTATATGTTTTGCTCTCTCTCCCATACATAGCTCATAAATTGAATTTTCATCGTATATTAGCAAGAAAATAATATTTTACTATTAAATTCGGCTACATTTCAATCATTGGGATTTTCTTTTATCCTAATATGCTAAAAATAGTTAGCATTGTTTGCGTGCAGTGATTATTCATAAATTTTAAGTGAGTCCGCAGAGAATGCTAACAAATAAAGCATTTTCGCTTTTAATCAATAAAATATGATGAAATCATTAAGTGATTCTTCAAAAACAGAATACTAGATGAGTACAGAATAAAATTTTAAAAGCAAGTGAAATTTTCTTATGATATTTTCCAATTTTTGTTGAAAAGTGAGAATTTTTCCAAAAGCTGAAAACTAAATTTTGTACATATTTTGCAAAAAAAAAAAAAAAAAAAAAAAAATTCTGGCACATTTTTAAAAAACTAAGAAAATTCAATGAAATACATTTGATATTTTAGCTATAGGTCTAAAAATTTCATAACTGTAACTCATTCAGTAATAAGCCCCCTTTTCTTTTAACAATGGAAATATTGTTAAACTGTTAACAAATGGTGAATAATTTTCACGGTACATCAAATAAAAATATTATACAAGCTATGCAAATAGATTGAAATACTTTTTTTCAAGACACATATTGTATGTTTCACTTTAATAGAATTTAGTGAATATTTAATTGCATAGCAACATAAGATGCACTTTATGCTCTGATCACTAGCTCAATAATTTATGCAAATGATGTCTCCTTCAAGCATGGATGTGTATGATGACTCAAAATCCATTTCGAATGGAATGTTTTGGAAAAATTATCTATCATATTTTGCCAACATTATTTTCAAAGAATGACAGCAGAATAATGAACCAAACAAAACTAAAACATTTTTATTTAACATATGAATTAGAAAGTCAAAAAGGCTTTGTTATAAATTGAGATTCAGCCAGAGTTTTGATACAAAGTAAACAAGAAAGTTCTTGCAGTTTTTAATGACCTAAAAACACATGATCTACAAAAAGTGTATATTGTAAATAATCACCATCGACATCCAACCCTTTCTGCCGGAGTCTTTCCAGTTGCGCAATTCCCTTGCGGTAAAACTCGGGGGTTTTGGATGCAAAGAAATCTATGAGTGATCAGCTCAAGTCTGCTTCATTTGTGAAGGATTTTCCACGAAGATGATTATCCAGGGAATGGAAGAGGTGGCAATCTGATAGTGCAAGGTCAGGTGAGTAAAGAGGATGGCACAAAGTATAATAACCAAGTCGCAATATAGTATTCTTGATCGCCACGCAACATATGGTCTTGCTTTACCGACGAAGAAAAGTACACTCCTGCGATTAACCAGTGCCTGTTCATTCTGTTGCATACGTTCTAATTATATGAAAGAAAATCAGTGTAAGTGCATGTAAGCAATTGCTAATTCAGTGACAGTTTGGCCTACTGGTAGTAGCTCATAGTAAACCACTTGTTCACTAGTCAATCAGTTACAAAGCAAAATCACGCGTGGGTGTATAGGTATTCTTATGCTGTGCGGGACAGTATATTAGGATGATAGTTCTGTGATATCATTCTCTGCATTATCCCCAAACGTTCGACATGTTCGGCCATTGATGCAACAGATGATAAGACCACTTTGAAGTCGTAAAGCAAACAACACCGAACGAGTTCTTTTCACACGTCATTTTCTCTTCATCAACAACGTGCACATTTATCAAAGGTACGAGTTACGATTGATGAATGTGCGCGTTGGACTTGCTTTTATAACGACTGATATTTTTACTCTCGATTGACCGATACCTTAACCACGTCATATACTAATTTGCATACTTATTATCATTTCATTCAATGGCAACGGGAAAATGACAAAAATTTCTGGTTTACCTTATACTTAATTTTATATGAACAGTTTTAGTCGAAAATAATCTCCATAATATGCTTTCTTTTCATTTTCTTAATCTTAATGGGTTTCGTATTATTGATTAATTGTTTTCTAATACTGATAATTTAATGATTAATTTAGGTTTTATCTATGACATAATTTTTGCAAGCTATGCCAAAATTCCTAGGCGTTAAATAATAATTTGAAACTACATTGCATAGATAAATTTATTTAAGCAATAAAAATCAATGATTATCATAATAATTATTACTTCAATATATATATATATATATATATATATATATATATATATATATATATATATATATATATATATATATATATATATATATATAAAGCCTATTTAATTATTTATGTAGAGATATTTGTTAGTGTTCAGAGTAAAATATTGGAAAATTTTAAGCCCTTATTTGCTTAAAACAAAAATGTATGAAAATAATGAAGAATACTTCTTGGAAAATTAAAGGAATCCTTTTAAGAATTTTTGTTTGCAAGAAATAAAAGCTTTCAGCGATTATAAATTTCTTTGAAGAACAAATGCATCTATTATTAATATTGCCTCTGGTGAAGTTAGGAGATTATTGATTGTCTTCAAACTTTGAGATGGGAAATTTTTTGTGAAACAGTATCTTTCTTAAAACATAGCTTTATTTCTACTAAGCAAATGAGCAAAAAAGTTTAATTGATTTATTTTTAACTAGGAGCCCTTTATTGACTTCTTTAATTAAAAATGTATTGATTACTATATTTTTAATTAAAAATTTAGTTTTGTAACTTTTCTGAAAGGATTAAGATTAGTTATAAGATAATGCATAGATAAAGGCTTGGTTTGTTAGTTATTTCTCTCTTCCTAGATATATTTAGAATACTTTTGTTATTATAATAAATAAATTTAAATAATTAATGACAACAAAACCGAGTGAAAACCTTTACAAGCACAACTACTTATCTATAATTTAATGATGCTGAAAAATAATCTTTTATTTTAATTATCGTTAAATAAATCAAATTAAGTTGTAAACAATTTCATTTATAACTATGAACAAATAAAATGTCATGTATTTTATTTCTTAAAGAATTAAAATTTATTATTTTTTTATTTCTCTTAAATTTTACCGTTCATAAAATGGTTTAAAAGGAAACTAAAAGCAAAATGAATAAAACTTTAATTTTGGATTTTGTTTCATTTTAAATATTTCATTTATTTATTTCATCTTAAATAAAAAGTTAATAATTAAAAAAGACATTAAATTTCTATATTTACTATTACCTCGCATTTTTAAAATATATTTTTAATATGCCATTTTTACAGCAACTAGAAGCAAAATAATACATTATTTATCTGCTTTTGAATACTTTTATGAGAACATTAAAGTGTTAAACTATGTTTCTAACGATGCTGCAGTTTTCCTTTGTATTTCCTTAGGAAACTCATTCATCATCGGAAAAAATGACGAAATTAGCGCTCTTCTTTCCTCCAGAGACAGGAATTTGGGAACAAAGTATGCATTAATCGTGAGCTCTTAGGAAGTAAGTGAGAGAACACGAGAAAGTTTACAGTTTTGTTGTACTGTCTTCAAAATATGCAAATGCAAATGATGCTCCTTTAATGGATCCGAGCATGTTAGGAAACACATAAAATGACGTAAGTTACTTTTATCATTACTTTGTTCTCATTGAGTCTATAACACTACTTTTTTACTTTTATTCTACATATTGTTACTTTATTTTGGAATTATTTCTTTACAATTCATACAGGTTTATTTTATTTCATTCATCAGTATTCAAATAGATGGGATAAAAGGTAAAAATTATAATTATTCCATTATTAATATATTATAAATTTATATAGTTGAATGTGAAAAAGCTACTCTTTAAATTAAAAGTTTTGGGAAGAAATGTTTTTATTTCGTAAAAAAAAAAAAAAAAAAAAAAAATACCAATCAGGGAAAAATGAGGATGTTTAATATAAATCATGACACACACTTATGTGTTTTTTCATTTTTAATGCATATAATAGAATTAGAATACATTAGTATTTTCTGTGTGATCAACAAAAAAAAAAAAAGAAGATCTGTTATTTATCGTGACCATAAAGTAATTATTTGAAAATATTCTGTAATGTCATATACTTGCAAGCAAAAAAGATCGAATTAAAGTGAAAATAGTAACGGAAATAAATGTAGCATGTCTGCAAATGTGTTTGTAATGAAAATTACATGAAATTAATGAAATTAAAATTTTATTCTCTGAATATCTAAGAATGAAGCAGAAGATATATATTAGTTCATTATAATAATTTGTTAAGCATCAATAAAATGCATAGTTTAAAAAATAAAAATTTCTTAATTTACTGATGCCAATGAATTATATTTCTTCGTATGAAAAAATATATCTGACCATGATTACTTGTGATTGATATAATCTGATTTACGAATGATTCTTAAAATTTGAATCTTTTTAAAAATTATATTGCCAGTGTTGTAATAAATTATAAAAAATATGACATATTAGAATACTTTTAAAATTATCTATGATTTAAATTTATTATGTGATTCGTTTTTATATTGAATTAAAATAGAAGAAGTGAATTTTTATAATCATACATATATGACTATAATAAGTAAGGCTTTGCCAATGTGCCTGGAATCTTAAATAATATGATATTAAAGCAGTTAAGTATTATTGATCTTAGTATATCAAATAATTAAGTTTAATGAACTGAACTGAAATTTTTAAGATATAGAATGTTTTGCTGCACAAATCTGATAAGTGCTTCATATGTATATAGTTTATTAAATAAAAGTAAAAATGCTTCAAATTTTTGAATATTAGAAGAAGAATTGAAGTAAAGTTTACAGCGTTTTTTTAATATCTTCCTTTAAATAAAGATATTGAACTTCCGGAATAGGGGCTTTAAATAGATAAACTGTGAATTGTTTAAGGGAATTAAGTTCAGAAAAAAATATGTCAATTTCAACACGTCATTAAGTCATTAAAATTAATTTTTTTTAATCTTTGAATACGTTTAAAAAAGGAAATAATTATAAATGCATAAAAAAGAAATAATAAACTAAACAGTTCGATCTTCTGTTTTAATTTGAAATAAAAAATTTTTTTCTGAAAATTGTCTCCGACCTGAGACCAAAGTTGAGAGCATTAAGTACACATTTTGTGTATGTATTCCTCATAAACTCATACATTTAAAAACGAAAGTTTAATCGAGTTAAATTCTTCTTAATGCAAAATGAGAGACTACGTTTTTTTTCTTCTGAGACTATAAGTGCATTAAGACAAGCCAGAGGAAAGCACGAACTTTTCCATCGAATTAGAAATACCAGTTGATACTTCTTATTTTGTTTTCCCACGAGAAATGACTTGAAAACTTTTCACTGAATTGGATTATATATGGGTAGGATTTTTCTAAGAACAGGGAATTCTTTCCGGAGCAAATGAATAAAATAGTTTTAAGTCCCTGCTTCGATAATATCACTTTGAAACAGAAAAACAAGTGGAAATATTCTTCGGAATAAATGTGTACTAGTTTTAACATTTTTTGAAATAATATATGAGCTTAAAATGCTTGAAATACAGAATTAAATTAATTTTCTAACACAATAACATATAATTTCAGGGAATGGAGAAATTAAACTAGTATAATATTTTTAAAATGGAATTATAGTTACAATTTACTCAATATGTATATTTAAAAAAGAATGGTAAACTTTTCGACTTTTTTAATAAAACTTATATGTACTTTAATAAAAAACTTTAATTAAAAAATAATTCAGTGATCTCTCACTTCGTATTGCAATCTAATTGTATTAATTATAATTTGCTTTTGTAATGCAATTTAAAACAAATAAAAGTTTTATTGAAAACCAAATACTTATTTTATATGACATAAAGCTAACTCCACTGCATTTCAAATACATTTTTTTTTTATTTCTATTGGCGGGCACCCTTGAGCAAGTAAGTACATTTACCCATTTGCCGCAACAAGGCCGGAAACTGCTATTCATTTTATCATTACCCGGTGGGCACCTATGAACCAAGTCACGGAGGTACGAGTAGCATCGCCCATGCCACATCACCACAAACCCGTTTATATATAGCGGGCCACATCCACCATCTGAGGAAAGGACAAGAAACAGAGAGAGAGAAAGAGAAAGTACATCCATGCCCGAGCTGGGATTCAAACCCAGGTCCTCCATATCCACAGTCAGTTACGCTAACCACTAGACAGTTTGGGCGGCTATTTCAAGTATTTAATAAAGTATATTATTTCGAAAAGTAAAAAAATAATAGTATCATATCAAGAAATTTATATTAATAGCAAGATAATTTATGAATTTCTGATTAATTAAGGCATTAGACATCAATCATACATTTTTATTAGGACTAATAATTATTTGTAATATTATTATGCTTCATTTAACATGCTCAAGCTATTAAATTTCAAAGAAATGTATGCAGACGATTATCAAAATAATGATAAGAGATGTGAGCAACTCTACTCCTTAAATATCTTTTATTATCGTGAAAATATCTGCTTGTTACCGAAATCCATTCAAAATAAACAGAATTAGAAAATACATACATTGTTTTATTCTAAGAAAACCATTATGAAAATGCTGAAATTTCTTTAAATGAGTTTAGTGCAATATTTGAAAGTTTAAGCATTTTCAATTTTAAAACTGTGCATAGTTTAAAGTTGTTTATTATATGGGCTTCATTAAATATAACCAGTAGGATGTTTATCTTAGCTTTAGCTGCAATCTCACATATTGTAAAATGATTATATATATATATATATATATATATATATATATATATATATATATAT
>JAPDSC010001271.1:0-14819 GCA_026290005.1 Latrodectus geometricus
CATAAACAATATTTATAGCAACGAAAATAAAGGAAAAGCTTGCAGTACCCTTTCAGTAAACCTAATATTATAAGTTAATACTATAACCAAGGGATTAACAATTGACTCAATTTTAAAAGTAGAAATTTTAATAAACATTTTTTTTTGATAGTAGTAATATTATTTTCTATCTTCAACAATTTATGAATGCTTATTAATAGTATCCATTTAAATTTTTGTTTGAATTACGAAAAAAAAAAAAAAAAAAAAAAAGAGCTAAAATGATTTCAGCATTTTCCTTAGATTTATTTTATTTTCCATTCCTTTTCTTCTCTTAAAACATTCGAAGTTCATAAAATTAGTGTGAAATTAATATGATTTATATTATGAGTCTAGAAGTTGGATGGTTCACAATTTTCAGTCAATCGTTGTCTGCTTAAAAAATCATGCATAACTTTAACAGCTGCGTTTTGTATATAATTAAAATAGCTATGCTTATCTCAATTAGAATATCGATAAAGGCAGTTTAGTTATGAAATATTTATAAAAATGGAAGAAAAGAAATTGATAAATCAACAATAATAAAAAATTTCAGATTGTCAATGTATTTCTTACGCTTCTTAAGAATGAATAGAAATTTCATTGTAGGTAACGAGAAGATAAAAACCATAGAGAGAAAGAAAGAACCACCGAAATTCCTCAATATTTGTTATTAAAGCAACGAAGCTTATAATTAACACTAATAACAAATAACAGTATAGCAACTAAACATGAAATAGTTATCCTTAATCTTAAACTACTGCTATTAGATTGAATAAAAACTTTTCTTCACATGTGATATTTAAACAACCATTTATTCAGATGCAATATTGATTAAAAGATAAGTACATATAATAGAAAAAGTACATATAATAGAAAAAGTACATATAATAGGACTTACTAATATTTAAAGTTATTCAAAGTTAGACTCCTTATGAAATATATTGTCCAAAGAAAAAAAAATCACCGTATTATAAAAGTAACGAAGAAAGAATAATTCAATGAGAAAAATTTATTCATTGTTAAAATAAAGACAACTGTTCATATTATTTTGATCTTTATAATAATAAAAATCAGATGCATTCATTCACAAAACATCAAAGACTTTTTTGATTTAATAAATGTTTTTTTGGATGAATTAAAAATAGAAATATCGGTACATTTTAATCCACAAAATATGAACATAACTGAACAACTTATCAACATAATAACTATAGAATGTATGAAATGATTAGAAAAAGAAGGAATAAACAATTTCTCACAATAGTGCGAGAAAAAAAAATGGAAGTAATTTGCATACTTATAAAAGGAATGTTAAATGTGTATGAAACATCTGCACAAAATTCCAAATACTGGGAATGAAAACAAAATAAATCGATTGATTTGGTGGAACAATCGATTTCATCAGATTTAGAACAAAATAACAAAAAACAAATAATTACAAACAAGTGAAAACAACGCGTGTTTAGAATAACACAGATTTCGTTAAGATGGCGATAAAAAGAACAAAGTGTCAATGTAAATACCGCCTCTGACAATTCACTCAGGCGGCGCTGTGACGTAAGTGATGAAGTTGCCAAATGGAACTGATTTACAATTGTGTCGCGAAGAGGAAACGAGAGGAAACCTTGGAAAGAGATATCAACCTTTCCGCACGCGTTTTAGACGAACGTGTCGTATCGTGTCCGTTGTATACATTCCCATCCAATTTTTTCAGAACTGTTTCTGTTTACAAAGAGATAACCTTTAATGAGATGCGCCCTTTTATAAAGTTAATTTGTTATTTGCGATCACAAATTGTGTTATTTCTTTCATTTTTTGTGAGAAGTAATTAAATTTTTATGATTGAAGTGAAATTTATTTTTCATGTTAATTTATTAGTTATTTGACATTTTATAACTGTTTTGAATTATTAATTTTTTATGATAAAAGCAAAATCGTAGCAGATTAAAAAAAAAAAATTAAATTACATTTCGCAGTATATTTTACATAAAAAAGTTTATTGCCATTTTTGATGATTTGCAATTTTCTTTCAATAAGAACATGAAATGAACGTATATCGCTTAGGTATCTTTATTTTGTAACACAGTTTTCAGTTATTTGAACAGAATACAGATGAACAAAATACGATGTATGCAAATTCTAAAAATTGGAAACATTGTTTGTTCCCTCTGAAGAATTAATTTACTTCACAGACTGAATTCTTAATTAATCATTAATTAATGATACAGAAAAAATAAATTAAAAATTAGGAACTATTAATATTAAACACACCTATCAGAAAGCAGTCTTCTGAAAAAGCTAGTTTATTCTAAATATATTATTTTTCTGCTACATAGGAAATATATTCCTATAGATGTGTTCCCAAATAGTATGTTACATAAGCGCTTCAAAATGCAGAATGGAACAGTATGAAAAATACTTCATTCTGCAAAGTTTATTGGAATTTTACTCGTATGACAAACAAGTACTGGCTGAATCATTTAGCTTTGCTTAGTTCTTCATGTGCATCAATAATGTTTTAATCAGAGAAAGAGAAATCCCCAATTTTAGATTAAAGAATTTAATATCTCTAGCAAAATCTGAAATTTAAGATTTAAGTTTGTACAATATTCGAATAATAAATATTTTAAATATTATTCCCAACTACTCATCTTTCAAAAATTTTTTATCATCAGTTTTTGATTGAACCATCAGAACTTAAACATAAACAAAATATATGGAAGGACCGGAAAGAGCAGTTGCTAGGAGATCTGTAAATAACATTTTGCACGTGATGGAAAGATTTTTTTTTTACTGGATGGAAAGCTGTTCTCTTTTATCGTACATGTTCTTCAGTTTCGAAGACTAAATTAGAACATAAATATCAGGATGACTTACTTATTCAAGTAATTTTTAAGAACTTGAGAATCCGAAGTTAAAATAAAGACTTGAAATGTTTCATTTTGTAAAATTTATATGAGAATGCCAATAAGGGTTAAAATTTGATTTAAGTACATCAAGCTAGTCAACCCAAAAAATATGAAATTAGCACTAATACCACAGTGTTTTTGAAAAACATAAGAAAGAGGAGTTTCAAATTTCAGGTGAATTCATCCAATAGTTCTCAAATTATAAATCTCTCCATTTCTTTTTTACAGAGGCAATTGATAAGTTTAGAATAATTTTATTAGCCATTTAACACAATTAATAACACATGTTCATAGTTATTTATGATTTCATGAATAAAGTCTTTTGAAATAAACTATATAAATATTGTTAAAAGAAATAACGATTTGAAAAATCACAATTTTTTTCATATCGTAATTGTTTATGGAAAACAAGGAACAGATTTTCACTGGAAGCCGAAGCCCGCGAAGCTTAATTCATGGGAGTAAAAACTTCAGGACTTCGAATTATCCTTTTATGATATTAAAGAATAAAAATTTCAAATACTCAGTTTAATGCAAAGAGTGAAATAATAATACATATTCAATACTTTTAAAGGGTTTAATATGTAGCTATATAAGAGTAAACATAAAAAATGTATCATTCAAGTTCGTTCGGGGCGAACGATAAACTTATTGATTCAAATGTCGCTCCGAAATATTTATAGGTGCTTCGGTTATACAGTAGAATAATGAGGTGTACTTCTTTGAAATTATAAAATAATAGATGCAAAAACACTTCAAATTAATAGAGAATAAAGAATACAATTAAGATAAATTAGCAAAAAACCTAGAAAATTATATTAACAAAAAATGCTTTCACATAATAGGTTGATGAACTAATGCTTAGGTATGGATTCTTAGATTACACTTACTAAGATTACATTACTATACAGCAGAATTCTCACGTGACAGAGGGTTTGATCCATAAAATACGGGCCGTGACAGAACAAAAAAATTAAATAAATAAATAAATTAAGAAAAATAAAATAAAAAATGAATCCTAAAATAATAATCACCTTTTACTTATAATTATTTGTAAGAAAAAGATAAAGTACTGCTAGAGGAATTAAGATACCCATTTAAAACTTGGATCCATCCGAAATAAAATTAAAAGAAATTTTTTACGCCTCATAAAATGAAATTTACAATTCATTAAAATATTCTTATGGATTTTGAGATATCTAGCAATTGAAAGGAATATATTGTAGAAATTTTCTTATCCATTCGAACGAATTAAGAAATAAATAAAAAGAATCCTAAGTCGGCAGGGAGGGATCTCCAAGTAGTGTGGGCCTATAGCATTGATCAAACTAATTTGGTAAGACCTATAGTAAACTCCAAAACACGCTGTAAATATTTGAGGCAGGAAAAGAGATAAGAAGGTCACTTTGAAAGTGAATGTTGATAACTCCTGAGACGAGTTCCTTGTCCAAAGATAAAAAAACACATTTTGTTAACAACAATAGTGTAGTTCTGGATAGCATTTCGCATAAAAATCCGCAAGCTTTGGGAAAAATTAACTTTTTCATTGTCATGTCCAAATATGAAATCAGATGAAGAAGAAAGAGATCTTCGCAGTTAAATGTTGTCTTAAAACAATATCGTAGCATTGCGTAATGATAGCATTTCTCGTATCTATGCACTTTGAAAAAGCAACTTTTCTCCCTTCAACACAAATCCAAGGCGCTGAGTCCAAAGACAATAAAACGAAAGAGCCTTCTCCGGTCGACTATATTACGTTATTTTCTGTATTCATAAAATAATTACTTTTTTATATTCATGTTAAAAGTTATCATATTCTATCTAAAACATTTTTTTTTAAAAATCTTTTTATCTTTTTTTTTTTTTCTTTTGCTGTCAATGTAATAAATTACTTACGAAAAAGACTACAGAATTTAATTTCGAATATGAATCTTAGTATAATTATATAAGTATCACCAAATTTAAAACTGCTTGGCGCTAAAATTTTGATCGACTGAATGATTATTGAGGCTTTTCAAATGATTTTTAGGATACTGTTCAGTTCTCAAATATCACAAGAGACTCATGTCCTTAAAAGAGAAACACTGCATTGGATTCTAATTTTGTTTTAGACTGATCACAAATTTTTGTTAAATAAATTCACTGAACAATGTAAGAGTAGGAAAATAAACTTACGTGTAAAAATTTAAATCATGCTAACAATTTGAAATAATTTAAATGATAAAATTTATTCACTGGAAAATGTGAGAAATGAAATTATAAATAACCCGGCTTAAATAAATAAATGTTTTATATTACACTGCTCAAAACAATTAAAGGATATTGTAGTTTTAGGTGGATCTTGTGGCTGGGAAACTTTTTAGTTGATTGATACATGGTCGTCAGACGAAGTAGGTTATATGAGAATAAATTACACTTGTTTGGTAGAAAAAAATGCATTTTATTGCGCATTTGTGTACGAAAGGAAAAAAAAACACAATTTGTGCACATGAAAGAAAAGGAATAAAAAAAGGAGTTTTCTTCAAAGGAAATTATTTTTAGAAGTTTCCATAGACGTCCAGCAACGTTGAACACCTTTGAGGCATGGAGTCAATGAGGCTATTAATCACGAGTAACTCCTTGTTGTAATATTGTATTCTGTCCCACTCTTCCAGAAGAGCTCATTCCAGTTCTTGGAGAGTTTGTGGGGGTGGTTGGTGGCCTGCAACTCCTCTTCCAAGAGCATCCCAAACGTGCTCTATTGGATTTATGTCTGCAGAACACCCTGGCCATTCCATTCGTACGATTCCTTCATCGAAAAGAAAATCCTCACCAAGTTAGCACGAAGTGGCCTGCAGTTATCGTCCATTAAAATGAAGTTATCTCTGATTGTAAGAGACTTCAATAGGTGTGAGGTTCTCATCCTTATATCAGCGACCAGTGAGAGGTCGATCTCTAATGATATAGAGGTCTGTGCGCCCGTCAGTGAAGATGCCACCATACACCAACACTCCCCCACCCGCCAAATCCGACAGTTTCGTGCACGAACGCAGGATTACTCCTACTGACACGGTTCCTCCAGATGAAAATAGATCTATTATCAAGATGAACAGAAAAACGGCACTCGTCAGAAAAAGATTCATTTCTCCTCCAGTTCACATGCTCTGTTGCCCACTCCCTGCGGTTGATGCCTTGATGTTAGTTTAACACATACCATCGGTCGGTGAGCATACAAACGTACACCATGTAGCCGGTTTCGACCAGTCTGAGTTGGGCGTTGTTCTACGACCTCGCCCTGGTCTTCAGCCTGCACTTCCAATCATCTTTGTCTTTCATTCAGTTGAAAGTCAAATTTCACTCACGAACTCAAAATTAACCTACTCCACAGTTTGAAAATCAGAAAGAATTTGCGTTTGTGATCCTCTTCTCCCGTTTTCGGCAAAAATAATTTGGCTTATATCTTTATTTTATATAAAACTTACAATATCCTTTAATTGTTTTGAGCAGTGTATATCACAGTTTAAAAGTATAACATAAACGTATTACAGTATCATTTATAATCAAAAAATTACAATGCATATTCTTTATACTATATTAGATTTACATTTCTTAAAAGTATTAAGCTTTTAAAAAAAAAAAAAAGTAACACTAGAAGGATTTGAATCATTAAAATAAGTTATTATTTCAATTGATACAAATTAGTCTTCAGAATAATTACAGTAGCAACATTTGAATTTAATATTCATTAAAAAAATTAATTTGGTATTATTATAATCAATAGATTATAAGCAAAATACATTCATGTGATACTATTTTAAATAAACGTGTAACATTGTATAAACAAACATCATTTTGAAAAAGCATAAAGTGCTTTTTGAACAAAATTATGTTTATTAAAAGGCAAGTTTGTCAAATACAATTATGAAAGGGCATTTATAAAGCCGTAATTCAAAATAATTAAACTTGAATACATTAAAAACAAATAATAATCTAAAAATTAGCATCTCTGATGATATTAAAAAATAGTAACAGTGTCAAAATGTTTTGTTAGTACTTACAAAATCTGCGATACTTAATAACGCTGCGCCGCTTTTGTCAGTCACAACTGCCTTTGAATTTTTACAGCGTTTCTCAAGCTTCAGCTAATCTGTCTGATAAAGTACAGCAGCGGAGATAGTACTTTATCAGACAGATTAGCTGAAGCTTGTCTTTCAATACAGAGAGTGTGTCAGGTGATTATTTGCCTCAGAGTCAATAGAGAAAATTTAAATAAATTGAAAGGAAAAGTGGGAAATAAATATTTATAAAAGTAGTGAAAATGTGTGAGCATTCACTTAATAAATAAATGATTGAAATGGTGATTTTAAAACTTATTTTGTTTTATAAATTTTATTCTTAACTTTCATGAGAATTCTGTTTTGCTTAGTTTGTTATTTAATGTAAAAATTGCAAAAGTTATTCTAACAATACTTTCCTAATTATTTTCGAAATTTGAAGACATTATTTACCGATGAATTTATTTTAAACTAAAAGTGAACTCAGATGCAGGGCATAAATGTGCTTTTGATAAAAATTTTCAATTAAATATACTTTCGATAGATAATCCGAAATATAATGTCTTTTCACGCGGCCGTTTCATTAAATAATGGTTCTGCTCAGAAATCTTATTTAAAAATGGACAAATTTTTTAGAAATTATTTGGATTTAAAAAGTGCAGCTTTTTACAATAAAATTATTAGCTTCCTTTCTATAAAAGAGTCATTTCGTTTTAGACAATATTGAAATGATTTTTAATTAACTTCATTCAATACTCAAACTGCGGCATAAACATTACATAACAATTCTTATCGAGGATTGGTTCTTTTTCTCAGGTTGTCGAAAATAAATCATGTTTACTATAAGGTTCTTAGACACAAGTGAAATGATCGATTCGGTCTCTGGCATTACCAAGAGACTCTGGGCAATGAGGAAGGAAAAACAATTGTCATTGCTATTTTAAATTAAATGAATGAGCACAGCTTTTTTTTTCTATTGAAAATCAGTTACTTTTTTAAAATAACATAGTTATGACACTATCAACGCGTCACATAAGCTGAAACTATTTCTTTTTTAGTAAAACAACACAAATATAGTATTTTTATGGAAATAACACTACGTAATTATTGTAATTTTAATTTAAATTTTTTGATCGAATGTTAAATCGAGTGAGGTTAAGGTTAGTATATGTGATATTTATATTTAAAATAGAATTTTAGTAATATTTGTATCAAGCATAGTAAAAAAAGGAATGTTAATTTAGTTTTTGTTCTAAATCTAAATTTTACATAATGTCTGATTCAAACGAAATCTTTATCAACGCTAATTGTTCAAAAATTTCATTAAAAGAAAAATTATAAACTTTTGACATAATTGAATTTGATTTATTTTATATAAATAATTAATGATATACCAACTCTCCAAGGAATTACTAAGATTCACTCTTTGAGTCTGACTACTTAAACTGTCAGATTAATTCATGGTCTTTTCCCATGAGCAACTGTATCCATCAAAGATGGAGAAACAATAAATAAGGATGCAATCCAGCCAGGACTTTTTTAGACAGAATCACTCTTTTGGAATCAACTAGCATCAATGAACATCTATTGATGGCTCAATATTAGGATTCTAATACAACCCGAGTTTGGTTTTATTTCAGGAAGATGGGACAATATCAATTTGGTAAGCAAAACTAAGGATGAAGAATTTCTACTTGGTAAACTAAGAGATGGCTGTCGCTAATAGCTTTTAATTTAAAATCTGCTGTGTAACTTAAGCGTTTCCGCTTCCATAGGACGATATACAAATTTGAATATTTTCTGAACGAAACATCTCACATGTCAAGACTAAATGTGAAATGAAGTTAGCAAATTGTAATATCTTCCCAAGAAACCAAATTCGTTCTTGAACGTAATTGGATAAAGCTGATCATAGCTGAAATAAGTCCGTTGTCGCGCTGCTGTAATATATTTTAGGCATTTCTTTCAAAACTTTCTTGTGATGAAGAATGTATTTATCAGATAATCCGGCTTGGATTACAATGAAATTCGAAACTTTTTAACACATAATCCGCGGATTATATGCAGGAAAATACGGTAATTGAAAGCAGTACTGGAAAAAAAATGTAAAAATCAAAACAGGAATTAGAAAAAACTAGATAAAAATTAATTTTTTTTTCTAATTGCGACTTTAAATTCCATTATCGTGGTATCAAGCAATCTGAGTGGTTTTACCATTTGTATTAGTGCTATCTTGTGGTTTCATCACAAGTGGAAGCGATATAGATACAATGAAATATTACATTATCGGCAACAATGAAAACTACTCTAATTGCAAGAAAATTGTTGGCAATAAATTATACTTTTTTAGCTAGTAAAATTCCCTTTGATGATTAATTTGAATCTCAAAAATCCTGCTCCATCAAAAACGCACTCAATAAAGCTATTAAAATGTTTAATAAATTTATAATAAATCTGTTTTTTTAAAAATGCAAGTAAATGGTTAGGAATAAATTATATATTTTTATAAATTTTCTTTTGATTTTCTCTTGAATTGTCTTTTGATGATGATTTGAGTCTCGAATTGTTCTTCAGAAAAATTTTTCATTCGAGACTAAGGCTTAGTTCGTTTAATTGTCTATAATCTCAATAATATGGAATTTTGAAATTTATTTGCAATACATTGCATCGCTAATATTGTAAAATCATCAATATTAACGGTGATTTGGTAGCACAGAGATTCTGTTTTTGGATCTTTCACATATAAATGTTGTCGCCAAACATATATACTATTAAAGTTAAATATTATTCTTGAAGGAGATTTAGATTAAATATTGCTTTAATAAATATAATTCAATAGAGATATTCACTTAATAAAAAACATTTTTTTAAATTTCAGCAGTGCATTTGATATGATATTTGCTAAATTAAACCAAGCTGAATGATTAGCGTTCTAAACAAAAGTTTATGGGTCTGATTACCACTTCGGTCCTCTGGTCAGGTCATATTCTAGTATGCTTAACGTCTATTACTTCGTCATTTTTGTCTAGGACACAATTTGGAAAGTATTTAGAGTTTCTTAATATAATTAGCAAGGCAGTCAAATTTGCAACTGCGTGCCGACTTGGAAGTCTTAGTATCTTTATAAAGTTCTCCAAATCGTGTTCTTAGTTTATTCGAAATGCTTATTTTGATATCTTATTGTCCAGGTATTCGGTGTCATTCGATTAAAATGTTAGGAAACTTTATTTGTTTTATAAAGTTTCTTTATATTTATTCGTTTTATTTTTCTCTAAGAAATGAGTTATTTTACTTTCCTACGAGTTACAATGAGAGGAAGCCCACAGTAGGACAACATTCTTTTTCAAGGTCAACAACAAAGAAAAATACTCCTCACGGCGTTTATATCTTTTCTTAGTCTGACGGTAAATGAAAACAATGGACTGAAAAATGTTGCTGAAAGGAAATTTAATCTTGTTTTTATTATTTATGATTATCATGAAAAAAATACTTAAAAATTCATAGTGGTAGTAATTATTATTTTTAATAATTACCCCATTTTTATTGTGGTTCTCCATTGGAAATATAATCGCATAATTATTCGGTTTTTTATTTGACTTGAGCTTAAATATTAATATTTACATTTTCATTGTACAAGAATTGCAACCTAAAGATGATGTGTGGTGAATATTAAAATATATTAGGCGACAAATTTTATTAGACTGGATGGAATGAAGTATTTATAATCAATCATGATTAGGAATTTTTTAATATGGACCCACGAGTTTATTTTTCAATGCTATTCCGGAATACAATTTGTATAAGTGGATATACATACAAATGTTAAGGAATGTATTATTATTTTTTTTAATTTGATAAGAATTAAGTTTTAATTTGTGTGTATTTAAAATCTTCCTAACACATCTATTTCTCAATTATGCATTGTTTTTATTATTAAAACTTGTTTTGGTTAGAGATCGTTTCTTTTAAGGATAAGCATGTTTAGTTAATTTTTTTTAATCAGTTTTTTTTTTCATGTTAAGTTTCTTTTAAGGTTTATTGGATAAAATGCAAAACTTTTTGTCGATATTTTTTATTGCATTTTTTATTCCGCATATTTTTTTGACTTGAACTTTATTAATCATGTAAATTATTAAAAAATAAATAAACCAAATTTTTCTTTTCATCACTAATAATAAGATGTCTAAGTTCCTTTTCTCAATTTTTTAGTTTGCTATTTATATTTAATTCATAATGATAATTCAAAATTAATAAATTTAATTATTCTATAAAACACTAAAAATATATAATGTAATATTTGAATTCTCTCAAAAATAATATTAAATATGAAAACTATATTTAAAATAGTGTTATATCATTTTATGATATAAAATTAAAATGGTAAATACAATTTCGAAATTAACACGTATACATATGAATTAAGATACTTCTTAAAATTTCACATGCATGAAAATTTGAAGTATAAAAATCAATAATTCAACTAAAAATTTTTCAAATAAAATGTTATTAATTTAAACATGGATATACATATATACATTAATAATATATCCATAGAAAATATCTCAATGAATCAAACAATAAAAAAGGAGAATATTTTATGCTTCATTGGAACTTTCGAAAGTAATCAATTACATGAAATAATTTAACAGAAAAAATGTTAAGGGGGATCATTAGGGTAAATCGAATTGAATAGACATTTTAAAAATGACATTAAATTTTATTTATGAACATTTTTATAAAAAAAATCAGAAAATTAAAATTTTCATAGCTTTTCACTTTATGAAATTGGATAACTAAATTGAAAAATGATTCCCCTATTTTAAATTTAAAATTCATTTTATTTAAAGAACCAAAGAAATTTATGAGTATTTTAAATACTAATTTAATAATATGGTAAATAATAAAACAAGAACTTTCCAATGGAAGTGAGTTCCTTTTAATCTATTAAATTAAATGTAATTTTAAGTATTTATTTTTAATTAAAGGTGACATAGAAGTTAAAATTTTACAAATTTAAAGATTGATATCAAAACTTGCAATGAATGTGGGACTCATGGAATAACTGAAGGTCTCAACTTTTCAGATCAATAGGATCATAAAAATTTGAATTCGTCATCATTTTGTGGTCATTGGCCTTTCCTGCCCACGTGGTTTTCATAAGTGATGAACCAAGAGGACTTTCAATATGTATAAGGAGAAAGTTGCTGCGGGAACTTCAGAGAATGTGTTAAGAAAATGCACATTCGCTAATAGAAATTTTTCTTTTCTAATGGGATTGAATTATGCAGGGAAATTGTTTATACAGAATGCCTTTCACCCTTCTTTGCATAATGGTGGAAATTTTCATCATAACCTATAATGCCCCAAAACTATATAAAAGAACAAGTTCACTATAAGTTGATCGTGTTTGGATACCTTTTTAATGTCCATTGCATAAAAAGAAACATAGCTGTCAAAAATAAACAAGTGTCATTATCAGTGCTTAAAGTTGTCTCATTCCGCTGTTTGTTGTAGTTGCAATAAACGTATGATTTCGTTTATAATTTTGTTTTATTCTATTAGAGTTTCTATTGCTAAAAAATTTAAAATGAGTGGAAGAAAGGTTTGTAACACGTGTTTCTGTTATTTTCCTCTTTTATTTCTATTTAGTACTAAGCTAATGATCTAACTTTGGATGAGGATGGAAATTTTTAGCATATTGTTTTTTGCTAAATTTGTACTATAAATATATACTAAGATTTTTTTAACCGTTTTTCCTTTAATTTTGAACATGAATTATATCAACTTGATTTATTTCACCAATAAAGAAAAAATCATGCAAAGAAGGGTTAATTCTGTTAGAAACTTGAAAAGAATGAGACTTTACATAATTTGTAACAGAAATTTAGAAGAATTTGATTTTATTTATTTGAAGTTTCAATGTCTATCGCTGAAAATTATTACATCTGAGAATCCAAAAATCTGATAAAAATTTAATGTATCATATATTAGGAGATATAATTTCTTAATAATCAATACAGAAATTGAATATTGAACATAAGGAAATAATATCATAATTTATGAATTAACTTAGGATAATATTATTTTCTAATGAGCAATAATTATTTTCTTGAATACACAACTCATTGTTATTATTGTGTAAACAATCAAAGTTAAATAACTTCCACAAAAAATTAAAAATTTTATCTTATTTTCACGAAATAAATAAAAATATTTTTACATCCCTTAAGTTTTACATTGCACACTATAAATAATTTATTTCATGTTAATCTTGAGCTAAAATCAGAACATGATACATTAATTAATTAATAATGAATTTTAATAGCAAAATGGGGTTATAGAGTAAAAATTCGTGCACATGTATTGATTAAAACTAAAAATCTGAAAAGCAACTTTTGCTGAATAATTCCTACACATCACCTGTATCACAACGATATGATGCAATACTTGACATATCGGTGGGGTTAAGAAATTAAAATTGGGAGCAATGAGAGAGCATATCAGAGAGAATCACAGGCAAATATCTACTTACTGTAGTCAAATAATAGCTTTTATTGAATATTTTTATTTATAATTCTCACAACATGACTAGTTTTAAATACATGAACTTAAAATCATGAAATGAAAATAAAACTATGATTTTCACTTAATGTCACAATATGAAAGTAAAAGGCAAAAAATAAAAATTCATAAACATTTTCTTTGTTTATTAATTATAAAAGTCTCACTTGATTTTTCCAATTAATTCAGTTATCTTCATAACTATTTAACTTAATTCAAATCTAATACATATTAAATGATGATAAATAAAAAAAAACGAAAATATATTTCGCATGAAATATTTCATTTAGTAGAAAAAAAGATGAAGAAAATTTAAATATTTAATTTAAGTATTTATTTAGCTAATGACGTATTTAAAATTTAATGAAATAAATTTCTATGTGAAATATTAATTACTAAAAATTAGATGAGACATTAATTACATAAAAAATTACATATTCGTTAACAAAAAATTATAATTTTTCTTATATTTTTTACTTTCAGCAATGGAAATTTAAAATTTTAGCTAGATGAGATATGCAAATTTACATTATATAAACGATATTTCATTCGAATGTAACGCAACAAAAGAATAATCTTACTATAAATACTTACATTTCTTTGCATTTAACATTCATTTAGAGTAAATTTTAATCAATATAATGTACAAGCAATTAAATAATGAAATTATAAATTTACTTACTTTATTTTAGCGGCAATTGTCAACACACAATTATTTACTCTGCATGTAATTATCAAAAGCATGTCCACTGTGAGAAATTCACGTGTTTTCAAGAACACAAGCAGCTATAAAGTGACGTCCGCTGCAAGTTGGGAGAAAGGCGTTGCATCGTTCATTACGTAATAAATTACAAGGACATCAGGTTTTAGATGCTTTGGGTTATTGACCTGAATCACCTACGTTAAAATGAAAAATATTTTTAAAATGACTAATAAACTATTTCTCATACAAAGATATATAGAAATATAAAATTAATGAATATAAAAAAAGTAACAAAACGAGAAGCATAAATAAAATAGTTATATTCCAGTTTGTCCCTTATTTTAATTTTGCTTTTGAAAATCATTTTTAAAAATACATTAATAAATTAATTTAATGGATATTTTAGCATTTCAGTGTCATTTTGAGAATACCACCCTATCAGTTTGATTAATTCTTGTATTTAACAAATCTACTAATTTGTAAACTTTTCATACGAAAAATTAATTAGTTAGCTTATACATGATTAGTAAGATTTACTTTTTGCAATATGTCTTGATTAAACAGAAATTGTTCGAATATAAATTTACAAAA
>JAPDSC010001271.1:14829-36616 GCA_026290005.1 Latrodectus geometricus
TTGTTGCCCACGATTAAACTGCTTAGACCGGAACCCGCAAGGAATCTGCAGGCCCTAGGAATGTAAAGTATCTAAGACTGCACGTTCTTATACATAATATTCACGCCTCTGATTCTTGGTGACCTACGGGAACCAAGGAAGGAAGTTTTGAAATATTTGGTCTTGCATTGTCCCCCTGAAATTGACTAAGTTCGTAGTTGGTATGACTGAAAATGAATCAGCGGACAACATACGATTATGCATCGGTCACTTGTCAGGTTAATCTTTATAGGATATCGAATCAGCTGCAACTGCGCACATCCATTAGAGCTCCCATCAGTTTGAATGTTTCCCTGCCACTTGTAGATTCATAAAGTCTCATATAGTCCATCCGTTTGATAAAATTTGAAACAAAACTCGTAGATTGCGCAATGTATTTCCTGCTATTGACTGAATTATGGTACTTGAGAGCTCAGACAATGAGTAAATCTTTGTGCATGTGATCAACAAGGACACACATGTATAACTTCGTCTCCAAAAGCCCAATAAACGATGATCTGATATATAATTAAGATCCTGATGCTTGTTGACACCCCAAAACAGAAACATGCAGAGATATGAGAAAGAATTGTCCATTAATTTCATTTAAGAATCCTCGAAAGATGCTAATCATCTTTCTTTCAAAAATTTCTTTCAGATTGCATGGTTTTAAGAAATTTACTACGAAGTCCAGATTTATGACATACTCGCAAACTGGTCTTACATGAAACTCCAAATTTCATTACTATCTTGGAAAACAATTATCTTCTTTCTAGTGCAGCGTCTAAGGCAACATGTTCAAAGCACTTAAATCTTGGTGTTTTTATCATTACATCAGAAATAAATGATAAATAGCTTGTCTAATATGTGTTTGCATACTTGGGTGCTGTCTTCCACATCTCATCATTGATTGGCCACATATGCAAGCTTGTAATAGTTTATTTTTCTATTAAATGAGTATTTCACTAAAACTTTTCAACATTGTCACTAGAATATTTAGCTTATAAAATTTATTTATTCATGTAACATATAGGAAAGATATTTATAAAGTAAAAAGTGTTAAAAAAATAAAAAGTAATTTTTTTTAAAAATTCAGATATTGTTAACAGGGTTCATGAAGTTTTCTTTATATTTCTTCCATTACTAAATATCTACTTAGGACGTAATATATCAAGTCATGCGAGTTTAACCTCGTATCTAATGCTGGGGAGTTTCTAGAAGTACAAAAGGTCCTTAAAATTACTATCTATGCATAAGTAAGAAAATTAAAGAGATTGATTTACGGGAAAACTAAGTTAGTTCTTGAACTATTTATGTTAAAAATAAATGTAACAACAAATTAGAACAAAAGTTTCATCATTTATTCATTTATTAATTGATATTTAATTTAAAATGGTTGCTACATTAAGTTGATTGTCCATTGACTGCTTCTTTATATCTGGGTTTGTACTTTATTGATTTTAGAATGTTTTTTTCTCTTATTTAAGAATATTGATAGCGGAAATAACTTGATTTTAAATAAAAGCAAATTTTCTCCAAAAGATAGTTATTGCAATTGTTATTTTAAAAAGGCTAGGCTAAAGTTTTGACTGAATTTAATGATAGAGTGTTAGTGCGTGTAATCGATTTAAAAATTACTTATTGATGTTTTCTATCAAATTAAAATGCCATCATTGACATAACAATTCAAGTAAAATTGGTTCTAAAGTCCTTTAATTATGTCTCAAATTCAAGGATAATATCAGGCAGCAAAGATTTTATAATAACCCGCGTTCAAGTAATATATATCTTATTAGATATGTTAAGACCTTTGTCATAATACTGATGGCGCTCTCACTTACCCAAGTGAAGGCGTTTATGTAATTTTGGAAGAGAATTGCTATAACAGTGGAAGGCGACTGGCGGGCTTGCCGTTTGGTCTCCCTTCTTAATATTGTGTTAAATAAATGTTTGTTTTGTTAAGATACAGTTTTCAAATTCTTTCATTAGTGGGACGGCTCTTATATTTTGGTCCGAGCGATTTGAAAATTAGCAGAGCAACTATGGCAAAGCAACAAATTACTGCTTTGAATCGGCAGTGCACTGCCATCAAAACAAAAATAATAAAAATCTTTTATGTGGGACTAAGTAACGATTGAAGTCATATAGAGCTTTTACAAAAACTGGAGAATGTTAAAACTATATAAATAAGAGAATTGATTGAATGGAAGTGAATTCTGTGCTTTACCAGAAGAAATAAGTAGTCCCTCATAAAAGCCTGGGTAAAATTAAGATAATGCTGAAATTCTTTATTTCTCAATTGTTGTCGTTTCGTGGGCTGGCAAATATGGGGTGCGCTGCTCTACTTTTCCAAGTGAATCGTATTTGGTGTGGAGTCCGACTTCTTCAGCTCACTGCCTCACAAATATGGCTGGCCACATTCATCCATCACCTTCAGAAAAAGATATACAGAGAGAAAGGAAACATCCAAGCTCAACCCGGGATTCGAAACCGGGACAAACAGCCCAGGAATCAAGAACGCCAACCACTCAGCCATTGGCCAGATATTTCACAATTGAAAAATACGAATAAATTGATAAGAGACAAATTGAATGTCAAAATGCATCTTCACCTATAGTTTATAGTAATTACGAAGATTAAAATGTGTTTTTAAGAGTCAGTTTTATTCTTTGTTTGTTAACAATAATGGCTTTAATATAACAGAAAATTTATTATTTACAAGTATTCTTAAAAGGTGAAGCAAAATTACAATTTAAACAAAAGATGACACTTATGCATCTCTATTAAAAACTCTTGAAGAAAGGCATGAAAACAAGTTAATTGCGGACTTACATATGAATTCAATCTGATCTTTAGGGAAACTATGAATGATAATAGAATTGAGAAAATATATAATATTTTAAAACATTTAAATGCTCTGAAAATGATAGATTTGGGATTGTGAATAAATATTCTAAATCATATTATTTTTCAAAAATTAGATAAAGAAAAGTGCAAACAATACGGTGGCCACACCGTATTTTGGGTTGGGAAGAATTTATTAAATAATTCAGATTGGGAAGAATTTATTAATTTTTTACTAAAGTGCAGTCAAATATTAGAAAACAAACAAAGAAATTAACCTTCCTGCGTAAAGCCTAAAAGTGAAAACTATTTTAAGTGTAAAAATTTAATGATAAAATCAAATTACAATTCCTATATGCTCAATTGATTCTCATCCAATTTTTAAATGTAAGAAATTTCATGAAATATCTATTTAATGATCGCTATAACGAAATAATTATCTTTGTTTTAACTATTTCGAGCTTCATAAGCTTTCGGAATGTAAAAATCAGAAGACGTGCCAAATATGTGAAAAGAAGAATCCACACTCAAAATTTGAAACCAAAACAGAAAATCTTTTGACCTCGAAACAGAGTGACGACACCTCTGAAGTTGAAAGTTCACTTGCGCTGACTGTTTCTCCCTTCCGTTGCACTCAACAACAAATAAAAGTTTATTACCGCTCGCTGCTGCACTTAATCGTCTTTCAGTCCGAAGCCGGCTTGTTAGGAATAAAAAAAAAATAAGTTAACGCACCCATTGCAGGGATTAACGGGTCTACTTCAACAGTTAAAAGAATGATATACACTACAATTTCAAATCCTAATAAAGATTTCGAAACAGTCATTGAATTTCAAATAGTGCCAAAAATTACAGATTTAACTCCTTCAAAGCAAATAGATATAACAAAATTAGATTCACCGAAGAGTTTAAATATCGATCCTGAATTTAATGAGCCAGGAAAAACAGATTGTTTAATTGGAGAATACTTTTATCATATTAAAATCGAATAAAATTAAAAAACAAAAATATTATTTTACGAGAAACAATTTTTACTGTAGTGAAATACTAGATAAAATGATTTGACACGAGTTAACTGTACCTCATTTAGGTATACCTAAAACAAATTATACACTGCCTGACATAGAAAATGCAACACCATCAAATATTGGATAGAATGTGAAAAAAATTGATACATAGACAGAGCATGCATATATAAATAAGTGATGTTATTTACAAAAAGATAAATTTATATATTGACGAAATATGCAGAAAATGAGTAAGTAGTATGGCCGCCTCTTGCGGCGATGCAAGCAGACATTCTGCGAGGTAGAGAGTCAATCAACGTGCGGACAGTGTACTGGGGGATAGAAGCCCATATGGTCTGAACCGTACTCCACAGTTGGTCCTCCGACGGAGACTGGGGCATAACAGACAAACGACGTCCAATCCCGTCCCAGATATGCTCTATCGGGGAAAGATCAGGAGACATTGCAGGCCAAGGAAGCAACTGGCTATTCTGTAAGGCTTGTCTGCTGACTATTGCCGTGTGCGATGTTGCGTTATCCTGCTGGAAAATACTATCTTGCAGCTGCTCAAGATAACGTAGAACAACAGGTTGCAGCACCGCATCAACGTACCGTCGTGACTTTAATGTGCATCTGATGCGTACTAGGGGTGATCTGCAATCGTAGCTGATTGCACCCCAAACCATTATTCCACGCGTTGTTAGCATTCAACAATACTGGTCGAATTGGCTCTATCTCCCGACGCCTCCAGACTCTCACCCGGTGACTCTCATTAGTCAAACAGAACCGAGACTCCTCGCTGAACACCACATTCTTCCATTCAGTCGTTCAAGTGGCTCGTTGACGAGACCATCGCAATCTCTCCCTACTGTGCCTTAGCGTTAATGGCAGTCTTTGTAAAAGACGGTATGTGTGCAAACCACTTTCAGCCAATCGTCGTGCAACTGTTCTCGCAGATATTGGAGCATCCAGAACTGGCTGCACATAGTGCAGAATGTCAAGAGAAGTTGATTGTGGGTCCGTCATAGCTGCCCTTCGGATGCGTCGATCCATCCGTTCTGTTGTCCGTCTAGATGGACCTGGTCTTATGCGACTATTAGCATTTTGTTCATTCACCCATCTAATCCAAATTGTATACACAATTGATGCATCTAGGTGGGTTTCAGCAATGATACGATGGTAGGACCAACCAGCCGTACGTAAGCCTACAATTCGACCTCTCACAAAACCGTGCGTTTGCTGGAACTGTCTTCGATGTCGTCTCCCAGTCGTCACTTCATCCACACGTATCTTTTGCAGCTTTGAACTTCCCTAAATATTCGATTTCGGCAAAGAGATAAGACTGTTAGCTTGTCCGCCGTTTCTATTCCTTTTATCTGGAGCGACAATCACATGACCAACTTGCATTTTACATTACTTGCATAACATAATCGCTGCGTAATCTCCGAAATTCGCATATTTATACAACCAAAACTTCATGGTATTGCATTTCCTATGTCAGGCAGTGCATGTGCACAACTTTCTATTGGCCTAACTGCTTTAAAAACATCAAAAAGTTTGTTGAATATTGAGAAAAGTTTCAATGAATATGAAATTGTCATCTCAGTACCAAATGAATTTACGTTCAATTACTGTGGTGGATGTTTTCCTTTAGATCTATAGTTGCATAGATTTTCTTAGGGAGTTGCTATGTGATCAAAGAGCATCATTCCTGAGTGTTCTAACGTCAGAATGTTATTGAAAAATTTAGAATTTCAGCAGCGCACGTTCAGCATCCCCAAAATAGTCCTATAGAGTAGGGATGAGCAACACGCGGTCCGTTAAACATATTTATGCAGCCCGCCAAGTATTTCTAAAATTGAATTCCTTTTTTTCGACTTTCTCCCCTCAATATACTGTTATAAAAATTAATTATAGTAAAATAGTAGTACATACTAAATCGAAACAATTTTTTGTAACGGACTTACTCGACTTGTCGACGACTTGTTCAAACATGCAATACGAACGCGCAAGCATCTTTGCTTTTCTGTGTTTGCTTCTTTCCCACAATCAGTTAGACTGATAAACTATTAACTAGCAATTATTGTGTTTCTTGAAAGAAGTGTGTGCAATAATATTGTTATAAAAGTAATATTAAAGGTTTTTTTACATTTCAAAATTAAATTCTCCTACAAATTTTTAATCCATATAATAACATGTCGGAAAAAAAAAAAAAAAAAAAACGAAAGGTTGTAGATAAGCCCAGGCATTGCTTAGAAAAATGTTTATTTTTCTAAGCAATTCCTGGCTTGATTTAATTATTTTTTATATTTAATTTGATTTAAAATTTGATTATTTTTTACTTTCGTCAAAGATAAAGCTGCATTCTGAATATCCTCAGAGACTGTGTCAACATTAAAAGAATATAACATGAAAAGGCATTACGATACAAAACATGAACAACAATCTAAAAACTTAACAGGACAACTCTGGATAGATAACTTTAATCAAATAGAAAAAAACTTGGGAAAACAACAGGATATGTTTAAAAATCAAGCTATTTTATCAAAAACGGCAGTAAAGGCTAGTTTTGTTGTTAATCAAATACTGTCAAAAAAAAATTGAAACTCTTTGCGGATGGAGAGATAATAAAAGAATGTCTCTGACTGCTGTTACAAAAATAGCATTTCCTGATAAAATAAATATTATTTCAAACATTAATTTATTTAGAATCACCATTGCAAGGAGAATTGAAGACTTGTCCGAGAACATAGCAACAACGCTTCATGAACGCATTGCAGAACTGGAATACTGTTCTTTGGCACTTGATGAGAATGACGATACCGCACAATTTTTTACGTGGTATTGACAGCAAATTTAATATTACAGAAGAATTGCTTTGCACTGATTCCAATGCAAAGGGCAAAGACCTGGACGATGAACTGAAGTCTGTGTTGAAAAATGTTTCAATTTTATTAGAAACGTTTATTGGTTTATCGACAGATGGAACAAGAGCAATGTCAAGCATGGAGGTAGGAGTATCGGGAAGGCTGTTTCAAGACGTTAAGAAGGTTAAAGGAAGGGAAATATTCGTTAACCATTGCATAGGAACATCAGGAAAATTTGTGAGTGCGAAAAGATTAAGTTAGCCACATGTCACAGTATCAATAATTAAACTAATCAATTTCATAAAGTCATGTACGTTAAATCAGCGTGAATTTAAAAAAAGAATTAGAAACTGAATATAAAGACGTTATGGTATTTAGTACCGAAGCATTTTGGTTCAGTAAAGGTGCAATGTTAAAAAAGAGTAGACAACTTAAGAAGCGAAATACAATTGTTCTTGGATATGGAGGCCTTTTCTCATTTTGGTAACAAAGAATGGATGTCAATTTTGGGATTCTTATTGACATGACTCAGCATCTCAATGTGGAACTTCAAACAAGAATTCAAAGCACAGTTTATTCACATTTTGTATGATAAAATTCTCAGGGCATTGAGTGCAAATTAAAATTGTGGAAATAGCAACTTTTACAGAATAATGTGTCTTACTTTCCACGCTTAGAAAAAGAAGACGTTACTGCTTCTCAAAAATAAGCACAATATATAGACATTTTAATAAATTAATTACGATTCCAAATGTTCAAATCTGAAAAGACAGCGGTTTTAATGAAAATGTTTTCTTCACTATTGTATATTTTCACTCATATCGATATGGATAAAGTTCCCGAAGACTTTCAAATGGAAGTGCTCGACATGCAGAACAATATCGATTTAAAAAATGTATTCTTCTCAGTAAACACCGAAAATTTTTCTAAGTCTTATGGGAATCCTGAAAAATTTCTACTTTTGACGAAAAAGGCAATGATGTCTCTGTTCGAAATTACGAATGTTTGTAAACAATTATTTTTAACCATGAAATTAATCAAAAATGACCACCTAACAAGACTGAACGATGCACGAAAGCTGCGTATGCTTAGCTACTTCACCAATTCCGACTGATCAGCTTATATCGAAATATTAATGACAAATTTCTAATTAAAAATTTCAAGTAAATTCGTTTTTCTGTTCTTTTCAAGTTTGTTTTTATTTTGCATTAAAATTTGTATATGAAATCTTTACTTTTTTAAACTTTATATTTTTATTCTAAGGTTTATTATAAATAAAGTTTTGTAAATTATTAATGAGTGTTACTTTATGAGAAGCCCACAAAAAAATTTAAAAATTTAAATTGGCCTGTTGATTAAAAAGTTGCTCATTTTCGCTAGAGAGATTGCATAGAACTTTGAAAAGAATACTGAAAGTTCTTATTTTAATATCTGCAACAAATTGGGAGAATATTTTACCTCATTCATTCCTTGCACTTAGAACTACACTACTGGCAATTAAAATTGCTACACCAAGAAGGCGACATGCTATAGACGTGAAATTTATACCAAAGGAAGAAGGTGCTGTGATATGCAAATGATTAGATTTTCAGTGCATTCAGACAAAGCAGCCACAAGAAGCGACACCTACATTGTGTTTAAATGAGGAAATTGTTCAGCCGGGTCCTCATACACAAATTGCATTTGAACGTTGTTGCCTGGTGAAAAGTTGTTGTGATGCCTCGTGTAAGAAGGAGAAGTGCGTAGCAGCACGTTTCTGACTTTGATAAAGGTCGAATTGTAGCGTACAGGGATTGCGGTTTATCTTATCGCAGTATTGCTGCTCGCGTCGGTCGAGATCAAACGACTGTTAGCAGAATATGGAATCGATGGGTTCATGACGGTAATACGGAACGCCATGCGGGATCTCAACGGCCACCTATCACTAACAGCCGAGAAGACAGCATATTATCCGCATGGCCGTAATGGATCATGCAACCACGTCACGAGCCGTGAGTCAAGAAACGGGATCGTTTGGAAGACAACAAGTTTCTGCACGAACAGTTCGACGACGTTTGCAGCAGCATGGACTCTCAGTTCGCAGACCATAGCTGCGGCTTCCCTTGACGCTGCGTCATAGACAAGAGCGCCTTCAATCGTGTGATCAACGACGAACCTGGGCGCACGAATGGCGAGACGTCATCTTTTCAGATGAATCCAGGTTCTGTGTACAGCATCATGATGGTCGCATCCGTGTTTGGCTGCATCGTGGTAAACGCACACTGGCAGCGTGCATTCGTCATCGTCATACTGGCCCATCACCTGGCGTGATGGTATTGGGTGCCATTGGTTACACGTCTCGGTCACCTCTTGTTCGCATTGACGGTGCTTTGAACAGTGCACGTTACATTTCTGGTGTTTTACGACCCGTGACTCTACCCTTTATTCAAGCCCTTCGTTCAGCGTTCCCCTACGTTTCAGCAGAATAATGCCCGACCGCATGTTGCCGGTATGTTACGGACCTTCCTTGATACGGAACATATTCGGCTGTTGCCCTGCCCAGCACGTTCTAAAGATCTTTCATCAATAGAAAACGTCTGGTCAATGATTGTCGAGCGACTGGCTCGTCACCAAACGCCAGTCACAACGGTTGATGGACTGTGGCATCGTGTTGAAGCTGCATGGACATCTGTACCTGTACATGCAATCCAATCTCTGTTTGACTCAATGCCCTGGCATATAACAGCTGTTATTACTGCCAGATGTGGTTGTTCTGGGTACTGATTTCTCAGGATCTATCCAGCCAAATTTTTTGAAAATTTAATCACTTGTTATTTCTATTATAATATGTTTGTCAAATAAATATAATTTTTTTATCTGCATTTGTTCCTTGTGTAGCAATTTTAATGGCCAGCAGTGTAGCTTTCTTGACAGCACTGCAGAATCAGTTAGCGATCAAACTCCAACTATTGAATGAAAATCGTAAACATTGAAAAAGACAGTGTGATTTCTTACAGTTTTAATCTCTTAAACAACTTGAAAAATATACCAACTGCCCAACATATAACTGATGCTTTAAAAAAAACTTTGATATGATTACGAAGAGTGAACTTAATGAAAATGATTATGTGTTAGTTGTTGCACCTTCTAGATTAAACAAATCTTCTGGATACGCAGTGGAACAGTAGACAAATTATTATCAGAAGCTAATTACGTTATACAATTCTTCGATGAGGAAAAATTATATGTGTATATGTAAATATGTTAAAGCTTCCTTTTCTGTGTCCAGAAGATGTGAATTGAAACATTCAATCTGAATCTAACAATGAAGATTGTTATTCTGAGAAAAATATATGAAATTTTGAAATTGGTTCCTCTTCCATCATTTTACAGACGTTTCCAGAAAGCTGTTATAATGAAAAGTTAGAAGATATGAGCAGAAAAAAGAAGAAGGAAATGTGAGCTGAAGAGGTAAATATGATTCAATTTATTGATATTTATTTCAAATGAACCGGGGTTTACAGAACTGGCTGAATTGGATATTGAATTA
The DNA here is from genome assembly GCA_026290005.1 of Latrodectus geometricus. Classification (NCBI taxonomy): domain Eukaryota; kingdom Metazoa; phylum Arthropoda; class Arachnida; order Araneae; family Theridiidae; genus Latrodectus; species Latrodectus geometricus. Next base: position 25,095 of record JAPDSC010001271.1, read on the forward strand.
GAATCTGACAAATCTTATTATTGCTAAACTAAACAGATACCTTTACCGACTAAAATTCTGAAATAGGAAGTAAACAAAATGTGGAAATTGAAGGTGTTAGATCTTTTGATGACTCTATGAACAACCATGCATTACGCATGGTGCTATTATCCAAGAAAAGTTATCACTAAACAAATACTATTACAAGAAATTAAAAGTTTCTTCAGAAAAATAGTCATTAAAATTGTCCATTATAATAAGTGCATAACAGTACGTCTTCTTTAAGTAGATTCCAACCTTTGAGTATGCAACGTAAAAACTCTGCCGACTGTTTAGACAAATTTAAATTCCTTATACGGTCATTAGATTTATAAGGTTATTAGAAATATTTAGGACATTTAGCAGGACTTGGTCAAATAACACTAACCTATATTAAAGTGAAAGGCATAACTGATTTCGAACGTTCTTCAAGCAAAACGGAAGTTTGGAAGTAAGATCTTACTGAATATTACCGCAAGTACACTGCTCAAAACAACTAAAGGATATTGTGGTTTTAGGTAGATCTTGTGGCTGGGAAACTTTTTAGCTGATTGATACATAATCGTCAGACGTAGTAGGTTATATGAGAATAAATTACACATGTTTGGCAGAAAAAAAATGTATTTTATTGCGCATTTGTGTACAAAAGGAAAAAAACACGATTTGTGCACATGAAAGAAAAGGAATAAGAAATCATTTTCAGTACGGGATATGGTTTCCACGGACGGCCAGCAACGTTGAACACCTTTGAGACATGGAGTCAATTAGGCTATTAATCACGAGTTGCGATATTCTGTCCCACTCTTCCAGAAGAGCTCTTTCCAATTCTTGGAGAGTTTGTGGGGGTGAGTGGTGGCCAGCAACTCGTCGTCCTAGAGCGTCCCAAACATACTCTATTGGATTCATGTCTGGAGATCACGCTGGACATTCCATTCATACGATTCCTTCATCGAAAAGAAAATCCTCCACAAGGTTAGCACGATGTGGCTTGCAGTTATCATCCATTAAAATGAAGTCATCTCCGATTGTTGCAGCGTAAGGGACTACATAGGCCTGAGGATCTCATTTTTATATCGGTGACCTGTCAGAGGTCGATCTCGAATCATATAGAGATCTATGCTCCTGTCAATTTAGATGCCACCATACACCAACACTCCCCCACCGCAAAATCTGACACTTTTGTGCACGAATGCAGAATTATTCTTACTGTCACTGTCCCTCCATATGAAAATACGTCTATTATCTGGATGAACTGAAAAACGGGACTCGTCAGGACAAGAACATTTGTTTGTTCATTTCTCCTCCAGTTCACATGCTCTGTTGCCCACTCCCTGTGGTCGCGACGATGCCTTGATGTTAGTTTAACACATACTATTGGTCAGCGAGCTTACAGACCTACACAATGTAACCGGTTTCGAACAGTCTAAATTGAAACCGTGGTGTTAGTAGTCGAGTAAAGGTGTTGTTGAAAAAGAGTAGCGTTCTTATTTTGGTGTCTCTGAGCCGTTAACACTAAATAACGATCTTCCTTGGGCGTTGTTGCCCGTCTACGACCTTTCCCTGGTCTTCGGCCTGCACTTCCAATCTCCAAAAACTGTTCCAGATCCTGGAAATCATACTTTGTGACACTCCAATGGCTTGCGCTACTTCGGCTTGAGTTTGGCCCCCTTCTAACCTACCAACAACTCTCCAAGCTTCTGAATCAGTTAAATGACTTCGTTGAGATATCGTACTCATCGAAACAAAACAGTCACTGAATGCCGATCATCTTTGATTTCATTGTCTTTCATTCAGTTGAAAGTCAAATTTCATTCACTGTCACTGAAGCGACTTTTTTGACGTCGAACTCAAAATTAGCATACTCCACAGTTTGAAAATCAGAAGGAATTTAAATTTGTGACCCTCTTCTCCCATTTTCGACAAAGAAATTTCGTTTATATATTTATATATAAAACTTATATCCATTAATTGTTTTGAGCAGTGTATATACAAGAGTTTTTGGTAATTGCGATGCCTTTAGTCGACTTGTTGAAAAAGAAGTCTATATGAGGAACCGTGAATACTGAACAATTTAATAAAGAAATCTGTAAAGTCCAGGCTTTCAAAAATAATTTATTATTCAATGTGTTGCTTCAAAGTTAGGAATAGATGTAATCTTATCTCAGATCAAATGAAAATGAATATTCTATCTTACTTGTGAGTAAAACATTATCAAAGTCTGAAAAAATATAGCACAATAGTGCAATTTTTACTGTTTCAAAATTAAAATATTATTTAAATAATTAGTATACATTTATGATTGAAACTGACCACAATCCCATAATTTTTAAAATAAAATCGAATCACTTTAATAATTACTCATCTTAGTTCAAGATCAATAAAATTTCAAGATGATCTAAATATCAACATTTGGATCTAAAATTCATTCATCTTCATCATGAAACCGTGGATGAAATATTTTCATACGAAATATGCAAGTTATTAAAATTTTTAAGACAATGAACATTTATTAATTACAACTCTCATGTCATATAACTTGTCACAGATGACACAATGATGAATTTCGCTACATCTTTGCAAGAAAATTATTGTCAAATGGAAAACTTTCAACACTGTCACACGGTGGGAAGCTCGATGGATAAATCAACCATCCTAGCATTTACCTGCATCCATACAGACATAAATGTTCTTTGAAGATGTCATTAATGGAGAGTGAAAAGAATTATTTGGAAAATGAAGGCTCTAAAAAGCCAAGATCCCAGTTAAAAATCAAGGGATTGCACACTTTGCTTTTTTTTTAATTCCCCCGTCATCACTCTCTATCTTTTCTGCACTACTTGTAGATCTTTCCACCATTTGTAGGAGCTTGGATGGGCTGAAGTTAAGCTTACATTCGTCTACAAGAAATTTGCCAATAATCCGACAGTATAGGTGGAGTCATCTGAAGTGGAGGAGTACTCTATCCTTTTTGTTGCTAATTGATAGTTAGTAATGAATTATCTCAGATAAAATAACCCTTGATTTGTGCATGCAAAGTCTGCACCATAACCAGCTTCTATTTTACTCAATCTACTGCAAAACATCTAATGCTCTAAGGAAAGCATTAGATAAAGTTGACCATTACATACAGGTGATGGAGGGAGAATAAGTCATAGTATGTGCTGACCTCAATGATAAGCGAAGTGATCTTCTACAGGATTACCAAACACTCAACAAATAATTCCTTATCTACGAACAGGACATTCCTACTATCTTCACAACAACAATAGCTGAAGACTGGCAGGACATCACATGCATTCTTAAATTTGTCACAGAAAACTTTTGCAATTGGTCAATTATGAAAGCCTCACTTAGTAATCGTAAGTATATTTCTACAAAACTGGACGCTTTACAAAAATTCCCAACTTTAAATATATTTGAGACTGGGGCAAACATCTTAAGTTCGAGTTTTTACTCGCCGCACACATTCCTATCCTCCTTAAATCATAAGCAATACCAATACAGCAGGGGTGCTAGACACTACTACAGAAATTATGCAGCGCAATTCCTTATCAACTATTGCAAATCTTAGAAAACAACAAAAACACACTCGTTAGTGGTGGAATTTGATTTTTAGTTTAAGAGGAACAAAAAGAGTTCAACGCCCTACTTTGAAAAATAGAGAGGAAAACATCTGGATAATTTGAATTACAAGGGAAAGAAATCTCTATTAAGTAAAGATATGTGTAATACCAGAAGAGTGTTTCATTATGCTCTTCAGCCTATGGCAAAGTATAAAAAATACATTTGGAAAATCACTCATTCATATGTGCAGACCATACTTTATCCTATTGCCATTGATAACAATATTTTACCAGAACTTAAATCAGATCCATTTGTTGTTCATTGTTAAAAGAAGAATTTTATGTTAAAAATAAGAATTACAATCTCAAGGATTTAAATTTCTTTCTCATAAGAAGTTATTAATACATTTCATGATGCTCCATGCTTATATACTTTCAGAAAGAAAGTTTTTAAACCGATAAATTAATTTTTTTATCTATTAGCCAATATCAATGATATTTAATGATGCCTATACAAATCATATATTTGCTTTTCTTACATTAAAATTTGTGTGTGTAAAACTTCCTTGATATTTTGGGAATTTTCTTATAAAAATTTTAGAATTCAACATTTTTATTAGTTTTTGTAAACAATTGGCCAACATTTTGTGTATCATTTATTAACAAAGTTTATTAAATCTAACTTTTAAACACTTAAAATCTCCAATGAATTAAATTTGCAATGTTAAAATAAGTTATGACACATTTTTGTGATAGAAATTAATATTTTTTTATCAGAGGATGTGAAAGTAAAATTCCAGATAAGAAATATCTTTTTGATTTGTATGTAATTTTATTTTAGTATTTATTCATTTATGATTACAAAAACATTCTATATGTCACGATAAAACTATGCACACGATAAATGATTGCTACATTTTCTTTAAATTAAAAAATAATTTATTTTAGTTAAAAAAAAAAAAAAAAAACATTTCCTGTAGATTCAATTGCTTATCAGCTTGTCAAATTATCTGTAGAAATATTTACATCTTTGAAGGAACCCCGAATGCGTCACTCAATTATCTTTCGATGAAGCAAAAATATTTTTTTTATCACTTTTTAATGATTCAGCAAGAATATCTGTATAAAAAAAGTTTTTCTTTAATATCATATTTATATCTATATTTAATTATTCAACTTACATATAAAATTTATACTAATGTTAATTAAACGAAAGGAATATTTAAAATAACTGTTTACGTTTTAATAATATATTTATTAATTTTTTGAATCGAAATTATTTTTTATATGTGGATATCGAAAAACTTTTAAAAAACGAATATGAATCCACGCTTGAATATAGTTTATCAATGAGGAATTGCTGCGCAGTTTTTCAAAACCATTTTTTATTTTGTTTTCACATTGAGTTGCGCACATATTTTTTAAACTTTGATTTGCTCTATTCTGAATACAGTGAAAGATGTCTATTTATAGTAAAAACTAAAGTAATTATTTTTGCTCATTTTTTTAAAAGTATAAAATATTTAGTCCATGCAAAATTGTTTTTGCGTTTTCTCAGAAGGCAATGATATTTAGGAACTTCGGCTAATTTAACCATAGTCTGTTTCCTTTCAAAATTTTGACTACAATACACGGCGCTTGATAATGGGCGAGAATGCCAAATCCATTAGCATTAAGACGCAGTCCAGATCTCCCTAAGTATGTACGAGTCATATTTCTAAGAGGATTTTTTATAAAAAAATAAGATTAATGTAACAAATCACTAGTTTATGCTCCAATACCGGAAAAGATAACAATCTTTTTACCCTCAATAATTATTCTATTTATTAAGGAATATATTTATAGTGTTTCAAATTTTTTGAATAAAACAATTTCAAACGATTAGACATCAGTTCCTGAAAATATTTTCTTTTTAAATTCATACGTGGATTATCTAATCAGATACATTACCATTCGTTTTAAATAAATGATAGTTACATTCCATTACCAAAATATAATTATTATTTTCGATAATTGTTCTATATAAAGGGGCATCTCAAATTTTGAAACAGAAAATTTCGTATAATTAAATACCAGTTTCTGCACACCTAGTTCTATGAATATAGGCCTTCTGAGTTCCTGTATAAATAATCAAATAAAAAATAAACATTTGACTCCAGAAAATAATTTTCATGCAAATACTATTTTCCAACTAAAGCAGTTACCAAAGTACATAGCACGCCATATTTATCCGCCATTCTAAATCTTTAAGTGTTTTTCAAATACTTTTAAGCTTGATAGATGTATTTCATTTCTGCAGAGTTATGCGTTTGTTGGAACTGAACTTTTGCAGTCGCGCAATGTTTGATTCGTTAAAAGATAAAAGCATTCTGTTAAGAAAGTCAAGAATTCAAAATGACGATGTCGACGTGTTGTACAAACTCATCAAATAATATATTGCTTAAGAACCATTCTTCTATTGATCCAAATCTCTTGAAACTAAACATTAGTTCTGTGGGGAAAATGTTGGCTCTCCGTTTGCTTAGAAAAGGATGAACCTGTTCTAATGCAATCTTCAATATAATAACTAATCTTAAAACGGCCAAAAAATTTTAAACTCTTAATTTATACTTAAACACACGTTTTAATGATAAAATAAACAGTTCAATAATCACATGTCTCTTGATCTCTCAGAAAATTGACTCACAAACTAAATATCTTGTTCAAATTTTATAATGCAGCCAAAGAGATATTTATGTATTAATTGTTAAAATTGGCATTATATTTTACTATACATAAATACAAAAATTGAATATTTTATTAATCATAAGTATAAAAATGACTTTATGAAAAAAAAGATTTCAGATTATCAGTAAACTTAAATATAAATTCAATGTTTATATGAACTTTTCTGTAATATAACATTAAGACTCTCGAAAGTTTTAAGAAGTACAATAAAATAAGTAAAGAAGAAATGTAATATTGGTAATTATAAGGAAACAGGTAGGTTCGACATGATTTTTTTTATTTACTTTGTATATATTTCAAAATTAGCGTGTTTTTACAGTTGTCATTATTTTATTTTTCATTTAAAAGATATAAGAAAAATAAAAAAAACTACAAAACAATTATTCGAGACTAGTTAACATTCTATACAAATTAACATTTTTTTTTATTAAAAAGCACTTTATTTTGAAATCCTGCTTTAAATGAATAATTATGTCCAGCGATGAAATCAATAGTATTACCTTGAAGCCTTCATAGGCGTATGCACTGACGATGTCAAAAACTGATGAATGGAATGGAAGGAGCAGAGATGAATTTTTTGGTATAAAAATTTAGTCTAAAGAATAACGAATTTGCTCTAGAAAGATACATTTTATCAAAAAAAGATAAGCGTAGAATGACATGCTTATCATATAAATCAATTATTAGAGCTCTGAGCAATAACAAAAGGAGCATGCAAAAAGGGATCATTTATCGTGTTTAAATAGACTATTTTACAATATGTGAAAAAAAATCGACCAGTAAAAAGACTGTAGAACTATACGATGGGATGAATAATTTAAAATGATATTTAATTACATTTAATTTGATTATATTGAATTAACTATGTAAGTTTCAAAAGCATTTTTAGGATAAAAGTAAAAAAAATATAGTATTTCCTCTACATAAATAAATAAGCTGCCCTTGAACTTTTAAAAAGGTTATTTTTGTTTGAAGTTTCAAAATGATTGAATAAAATAATTCCGAATCAGAATTACGTCAAATTTATACGAAATATTATTGTAAAGTCGTCAAGCATGCGGCATGAAAATAGTTCTAACGACAAATGGCACTATAAAGCGTCAGAATACGTAAATGAAAGTATCTGTCACGGAATCATAGAAATTGCTGTAAAAGCGTTGGGTACACAGTTTTTCCAAGGACAGTCTCAATGAAGGATCCGCTCTATTTGTAACGAGAACAATGACTCGTTACAAATAGAACTTCGATTTGTTGAAGCTATTAATACTTAAGTGGTCGGGACCGATAAATGCTGAATATCTGGAATAAAGGATTCAGAAATTTAAATACTTTGTAGTAGGGAGGTACATGGCAATAGCAGTTGCTTCCTTTGACTTGCCTGCTTTAGAATTTTCTTTTCATATAGAAGCGAAGAAAGCATCTAAAAAAGGGATGGGTAAACTACGGCCCGCGGATAGAATTTTATTTTGCCGGTCACAGGCAAATTAAAAGAAATATTCATATATTATACATCCATCTCCTTTTCTACTTTGTTTAAATATTATATTTTTTATTCCTTTTTTTTTCAAAGAGCTGGTAAAAAACTGCATTTTGAGTTCGAACGCAGATTTCAAGATTTCAGTGCCGTTCAAGCAGAATTGGATATTTTTTACCATGCCATTCAACGTAAATTGTGAAGCAGTGAGGTCAGATTTGCAGCTTGAATTAACTGAGTTGCAATCTAACAATCATCGCAAGCAATTGTTTCTAAATATGCCAAAGTTAGAGTTTTACAAATCATTATCGAAAGTAAGTTTCCCAAATGTAATATCGCATGCCCAGAAAATCAGTGCTATGTTGCTTCATCTTATATATGGGAACAAGTGTTTTCAACTATGAACTTTAAAAAGAATTATTTCAGAAGTAGTCTGACAGATGAGCATTTCGCCTCGTTCCTTAGAATCAGTACATCTCACTTCGAACCTCAATATAAGGAACTTTTAAAAACGAAATCGCAATTTCCTTCATCTCATTAATATATTAAATTGTAATACTTGTATGTTGTTTTTAAAATTTTAGAAAAATTCATCTTGGCCCGCCAAACTTTATTTTTTCGATTTTTGGCCTGCGATCGAAAAAGTTTGCTTATCCCTGTTCTAAAAGAATAAGACTGATTTGCCGAATGTCTGCAACAGAAAGTCCTTTCTTGAATGCCACTTCATACTTCAATAGTCAGAGGGTAGTGAGGGTTGATGGCATCATTTATTACAGCGCTAATTTAAGGAGGCGCTTACTTTCGATCAAGTTTCAATCGCCATTGGCTACGAATGTCTTTTCACGTGTTTAACAGTGTGAATGGGATCATTTTTATTGAGAAGGCTCTCTTCCGAACATTACAAATCCAGTAAAGCATGTTTGAAATAGCATTTCGAAAATGCTAGAACTATTATATGTTGCCATTTCACTACGATCCGTCCACCTGATCTTATAGCTCATATAACTTCACATAGATACGCGACTTCTGCTCGTGAAGCTATGTGAAAGATGTTGTGTTCGATGGTCCGATTGCAAACACAGATGAATTAAGATGCGAACATGCTCTGAAGGGGACTTTGAAGACTATTTGATAATTTAGGATTTTTCGATTTTTAACTACTGCAGGGAGATTATCGAACAGGTTTTACTCTTATTAATCAGTTTGAAATCCATGATGTTTTATTGTTGATGTTTTATTCGATTTTTGACTCTCGAGTAACTAAAAAGCGATTTAATTTATCCGTTTTATGTGATTTTCGGCTCTTTGAACAGTTGAAACCTGATTTCTTGTTTTATTTCTTTTGGCAAAATTAGATTCTTCTTATCCAATTCGACATGATCTTGTCGTGATGGATTGGCGTACAAACCCCATTCTGGTCAAATGCAGGGAACAATCAATTGAAGTATTACATTCAACAATAATCTGAAATTTCTCGACTTCATTATGGGTAAAAATTTACATTTTTTACTTTGTGATGAATTCTAAGCAAATTATCATTCTATAATGCAAAATTTGTCAAGACTGTTAAAAATGTCTGTGGGGAATAATATTTCAATTTTGAAGCCTTTATATAATGATAGTAAACAAAAAAAGCATTCGAATTTTCACTAGTACTCAAATTTTCTGATACTTTCTTATTGGAACTTTTTCTTAATAGATTTTACGCGAGTGTTCGTGTCGCATAAAAATGTTTGATAAAAAAATTCAATGTTATTTGAGTGAAACTTATTAATAATTGAATATAGTTTACAATACATGAGTCATGTTCCCTTTACAACCTAGAAAGAAATTATCTGTCATAAGTTTTCAACATTAAAAAAATAATATTCCCTTGAGGAAATCGAATAAAAAAAAGAAATATTATTTTTACCTTATTTCATATATCTGATATCTCCTGAATAATTAATTTGTAGTTTGATTTGCTTCTTGAAATAATAAATATTGTGAGTATTTTTTGTAAAAATCGAAAAATATTTATTTAATATATTCGAGTTCTTTTACTAAGATTCCTCTGTTGGTCTTTTCTTCCTTTGATAATAATTATGAGTATTTCATAAATTCCAGGTTTTTCTTAAAAATCGTCTTTTAATCTCCGTTCCTTATCCTGTCCGTAGGATCAACTTTGACTTGGTGGAGGGGCTTGCGTGTCTCAAGGATTTTGTAACCTATGCAACATTGGTGTAAGCATATCGAATTGTACACAGGGGAGAGGCCAGACTAGTAGATCCCATTAACTTCAAAATTATTGATTTCTATTTCAATGTTATGGGCTCTTTAATATTTTAAATAAAAATGTAAGTATATTTTGTCTGTATAGCTCTGATAAACTGAAAAACCGAATCACAATATTCTGACCGAAGACTCATTTTTTACACATTTTATTAATATTTAATTTATATTTTTTATTAATTTTGAAATACAGCATTAAATTTGCTTTTCCTAGCATATGTTTTTGTGCAAATGAATATTGAATATAGGTTATTAAATTGCTTATGCATTTCATTATAATTAAAGTAAATCAAGTTTTTTATTTGTTCATTATAATGTAATTCACTATTGTAATTAAATAAAGAATCTTATTCGTTTCTGAAAATACTATTTAATTTTCAGTTTTATTAGCTTTTATTTAGAACCTCATTTTGAAAAACTGTTTTGAGCGATGAACGCTTAAATGTACCAAATATATTTTTGTATGAATGGGCACATTTATCTAAAGTGTTTCTTTATAATATTTTTAACTAATTATTCTGTATAAAAAAATTCTTTATAGTAAGAGAAATTATTTTCCAAGAATAGAAAAAAATCATGCATAATTGTACAATCTATAGTTTAAAATATTTTAAGATTAAAATTTGAAATTTTGATAATTATAAATTTATTTAAAAAATACTTGTGTTTTACATCAAAGTATTTTTATTTTGCATAAAGTATTTTTAGTTTTATTTTGCATAAATTCTCACAAAATAATTCATAATAGTTCTCATTTTTAGAACTAATATTTAGCAAAAATTTATTATTAAACAAACAAACAACAAAAATTATAAGTCAAAAATCTTTTCTAATAACGCTTGAACATTAAGCATGATTTCATCATTAAACATGATTTCATTAACGATGTTCATCATTTAAGAATCATGCATCTAATTTTATTATGGAGGGAGGTGGTATTTTTTCAAGAGCTGTATTGCGCAATGTGCGCATAATGCAGTGTTACCTAATTCAGTCCAGCTCCTTTGAGTATAAAAATTAAATAGGTATCTCAATTGATTGAAATTGGGAATTTATTAAAATGCTCACCTCAATTGATAATTACGAATTCGCCAGTACCACTGAAATGCTATTTTTTGCCGGGCAATAAACTTTCCCCCAACAGAATTTTTCTAAACATTGAAAATGTAAATAGTAATAAAAAATAATTTATAAATATGTTTTTTTTCAAGTTTAACATTTTATTTGTCTGAAACTTTTTTTTTATCCATATTAGATTGATCCATATACGATTAATCTATATGAGATTTCTGAAATTTAAATTAAAAACGCTTAAAATCTTCGTTTGGTGTGATTATATAAAATTCAAAAAATCAAAAACTTAAACTAAATGAGTTCTAGCAAAGACACTGTCCCTATCTAAGTGAATAAAAATTTGAAATGTTTAAAAATATTTAATAACATAAAAAAAATAATAAACTTTCTGGCCG